>CM029021.1:168624580-168748891 GCA_016801055.1 Panax notoginseng
CGTTTTGATTTATGTATTGTAGCGCGTTATAACTTATGTTGTATCAAACCGAAACCATCCGCATTCCAAATAACATTGATAAGAAATATCTAAATTCCGCAAACATAGCGCAGGCTAGTTATGATTTGTTTTGATCCCTCAGAAGTCTCCTTTTAGGCATCTTTACTTGCTGAAAATACTAGGAACGGATCCGGCTAGTGGAGCAAATATAATTGTTCATTATTTTTTTCTGCAGCTTGAAGCAAATGGCAGGACCTGCACCACATACTCAACTTGATGCTGAACTAGCTGCTGGCATGGGAATGCCAGATAATGGCCTAAAGCTTATGTCAATGTGAACTTTTCCTCTTCTGTTTTTTTTTTCCTTTTTTCGTTCTGGCTTCTGTGGATAGTGTGTTACTGAGCTGCAGACTACCCTTTCGAATCGATTGTGTAATTTGCGATGTACTAATATTCTTTCTTGTTATCATTTTAATATTAAGAAAGGATGATCCAAATACCTGGTTGTTGGCTCTCTCTCACTTTTTCCAGTAATTGGTGGTTTGATCATTTGCTTGGGTATTATTTGTTTTTTAGTGGTCATACATAAGATTGCATCATGTTGGTAATACTTAGTTTGGAAATTAGTTGACTTTTGATAACGAGCTTCATCTTATATATGACGTTTTGGCAAATACTAGATATTAAAAGAGGAAGTGTATCTATAAATAGAAAAAACATATAGAAATTGAAGTTTTTGACACGGGTAGAAGATGGATGGATGTCCTTTAGTTGGGAACAACCTAGATTTAACTCATACATAGAGAAGTATGTAGAAGTAGAACCACTTATTTATTAGGAACTAAACTTTTTTCTCTTTTCAGGTAAACTTATTTTTTGGGGTCGATTAAAATTTTGTTAAAAACCACAGAATGCTATATACAATTCTTTTACAAAGAGGATAATCTTTTATTTCTTTGGTTTGTCCCAAGGACAAGTACCCTGAAACAAAGGAAACCAACCATTCTGCCGCTGGAAATTTTCTGAAGCTTGTTCAATAGAGACTATAAAACTTAAGAGGCATAAATCGGATGGAAACTTATCAAGAAGTAGGACATTGTAACATAGTTTTGGAGCTCAAGATGGAAGGATGTGGACTGTTGGTGCCTACTCTAGGCCATTCCCTCATCTAGTCTAGGTAAAGATGATACTTCTCTTATAATCTAATTCGAGATTGGCTACATTAGCTGTGTGCGCATGAAAACACAGCTATCTCATCTACCTCATATAAAACGTGTCTTTTATTTATTTATTTTATTTTTGTGTGTGCATGAAAACAAAAAATACTTTTGGGAACTCTTTTTTTCTCTTTATTCATTTTTTGTTGAAACAATTTAATTTTGGGCTTTTAAAGTTGTGTCAATTCCTACTATCATTGCTAGCATGTTATTTTGGTGGATGGATCACACTTAAAATATGGTTTATTTACATTTTTAGTACATTTTTAAAAAAAATTACAACAAAAGTGTATTCAGAAATTTTTTACAGAATTAATACATTTTTAATATTTTATTTACAAAATTAGTGCGTTTGGTATCCCTTTAATTTAGTTGGATGTTTTAATAGGTTACTAATGTGATAGATCAGTTCTGCAATGGTAATTGTTCCATGTTGGTTGCTTAATCTGTGACAATTTGAATTGCATGTCTTTCTTCTTTGTCATTTCTCTCTTTTTTAGTGAAGGCTTCTTTAGTTGAAAACTTTTATTTTTTAATTTGAGAACTTGGAAACCATATTTCTCTTCTTCTCTTTTTGATTTCTATCGGCGTTCTTTTCGTTCCTGTCGCTGTTGATCTCTCGTAACCGCCGATGTCCGCTCCGTCTTTGTCGGCGCTTGTCGTCGGTACATTCTTTTGCCTGCTTTCGCCGCTCAGTTTTCGAGTTCAGTGCGTCATCGCTCTATTTCTAAGTTTCCAAACGTCGCTGCTTCGTTTGTGGTCGTCGCCGCTCCATCTTCTTATTTCTTGGTTGTCACCATACGAAAATTGTTTATAGCCCGAATATTATCCCCCGACAAAAACATCTGAAGGTATGCTTTTTTAATTGTTTTTCAAAATTTGGAATCCTTAGTTGTTTCTGGCTACTTGTGAATGTGTTTTGAGAACTGATGATGTTTTATTTGGTCACTGATGAATGTGTATTTATTAGAATGGTTATGTACTTTCCAAGTAGAGGTTTGGTTACTGTTATATTCTGATTTAGTTACTAAGTACTTTTTGACAATATGGAGGTTGATTAAATTGATTTTTGAATTCTGATGATTGTGATTTGGTTACTATTGTTTATATATATGGATACTATTGATTGTGTGGTTGTTGAAATGGTTTTTGTTACTTAAGAGTTGTGGTGTGGTGATTGTTCGATTCTGATTTGATTACTGTGTACATTATGTTAATACAAATGCTCATTATTGTTTGTTAATACTGCAGTTTCGATTTGGTTACCTACTTTAATGTATTTGATTACTTTGGTTCAATTTGAGTTTGTGAGTGTTTTTCTATGGTATTGTATTGTATTTGCAGATTTGAGATCTATATTACGAGGAGCATCATCGCAATTTCACTGCAAAAATCATTTATTGGTCTGACATGGAAGTGTCCAGTGTCATTATGAAGAAATTGGCTGAAGATCAATTGGAAAAGGTTAAGTTGATTTCAGCGTTTTCTTATTTCTGTGAAACTGAATGATCAGACTGATCTAACGTAGTTATTGTGTTGTACCCTTTTTATAATTATTTTATGAATGCATTAATTTTATAATTATTATATAGTAATGTAAAGAACTCCTTAAATATTGGGTAATGTTTGGAGTCTTATTTTATGATATTGTAGCGAATTATAAAAATTGCCTGATCCTAGCCATTGGACCAAAGAAAATATCTTTTGACCGGTTACTGGATTTTGAGTAAAGCAGTAAAGAAAAGGGAAAAACTTGTGATTTTTTCTATCTTCTGTTCATGTATACAGTACTTGTCTCTGCAATACGTGCAACCATTAAGGTAATGGACAAGGCACAGACTAGCACTCAAATCCAGTAAGAACAATCCATTCCACGCCACTGAAAAAATCATCATATTTGCTCAGTTTCACAATAAATATCCTTTTATTTGTTTTTTTACTCAAATTTTAATAAAAATATAATATACACGTAGTATATATATATATATATATATATATATATATATATATATATATATATATATATTCATAACACATACTTATTATGGATTAAAATTGAGCAAACATTATTTTTATCGTCTAATACAAGAACTAACGATCGAGATTAAATTTAAAAAATTCATGGCCGCTATTATTAGTAAAAATAATGTACGATGATTACACCCGCTACTAATAGTAGCGACATTGCTGATAATAGTAGCGCATCACTGTTATTAGTAGCGAGCATAATCCGTCGATCGTTATTAATAATAGCCGACATGAATTTTTCAATTTTAATATCGATCATTAATTTATATATTGAACGCTAATGATAATACTATGGATGATAAATACATATATGTACATGATATTAATCTCCATGTGATCCCTCGTCCATCAATAGCTAAAGTAAAACACACGCTTAAAATTTGAAACATCATAAAATTTGTAGAAAAGGATTAAAAGAAAAGTAAAACCCAATTCTTCTGGTTGTTTTTTTTTTTTTTTTTCTATTTTGGCCAACCAACACGTACAATCATGTCTCTGTCATTGTCCAGTTCCATTTCCCTTTTCTCATTTTTTTTCCAAGGGAATCGATTGATTCACAACTCTACCTTTGTCTGCTTTTCTTTCCATCAATTCACTCCGGTTGCTGTCGGTGTTTAATGTCTCGTTTGCATGTGCAACCATCATGTGAACCCCCAACCAAATCAATAATGGTGTTCCCACTTTCTATATCCACCAATATCACTTTCTTCTCTTCTGCGAAATACACCACCAGTACCGTTTGATCCTTTTGTATTGATGGCGATGTATAATCTTTTGAAATCCCATTGAGAAAGACATGGAAATCTGACATGTTAAATAGCCGTTGCATTCGAATCACATGCCCGTTGATAAATAATGGAGTACTTTTCTTGGATACTCCATTATATAGGGCATGGTGTTCCTCCAAATGTATAATTCGACTAAACAAAACCGTCCGTCTCATGAATTTAATTGGTCAAACACATTGAACAAAGATACTTGGGAGTCCAATGTAAATAGCAGGATCAGAAAACGCAATGTACAGGGTTAAGAAATCAATTGGATTTGGATGGGTGATAAATCCCTTCATTTCTATCTAAAGGTCAAAGGAGATAAAAGAAGAACAATTAAAAATGATGGCATATACTATGATAAATAATAAGCTAGCTAATACACATACTACACTATACCAAAAACAAGAAATACAAAAATTATAAATTGGGGGCGTAAATCATATACTCCCTTCAATTTCCCCCTTTCTTTTTTTCCTTTCACTCTCTATCTTCTTCCTCTCTGGGGCGTACCGAAGAGCTTGAACCTGATGCCATATTTAAGGCCTGCCCGTGTGAAAACCTCTGCAATTGTATCATACGTGAGTAACACCCGTCGGGGTAGTTTTTTAGTAGCTGTGAGTGGGAACCTTGTTCTGCCACTTTTCCATCATCTATCACTGCAATGACATGTGCATTTCTTATTGTAGATAGGCGGTGCGCAACCACAATAGTGGTCTTTCCAGCACAAGCGCGCTCAAGAGCCTCTTGTACACACCTTTCGGACTCTGCATCAAGCGCGCTCGTAGCTTCATCAAGCAGCATTAGCTCTGCTTTTCTTAAGAAAGCGCGAGCAATGGCAATTCTTTGCTTCTGTCCTCCGGATAATTGAACACCCCTTTCGCCTACAAAAGTCTTGTAGCCATCGGGCAATGACGAGATAAACTTGTGGGCATTTGCTAGTGTTGCTGCTTCGATTATCTCAGCCTCGGTTGCTGATTCGTGTCCGTAAGCTATGTTTTCATAAATGGTGGTAGCGAAGAGGCAGGGCTCTTGTGGCACCACGGCAATGTGGCGTCGCAGTGTCTTAAGATTGTACTTTCGGATGTCCTTTTGATCAATCATAACCCGTCCAGACGTTGGCTCATAGAATCTTTGTATAAGTGCAATGACTGAACTTTTTCCACAGCCACTAGGACCGACAAGGGCTAGAGTTTTGCCAGCTCGAGCACGAAGAGAAAGGTCGCGAAAAACTGGCATATCAGGGCGGGAGGGATAAGAAAAATCCACGTGTTTTAGGTCCACTTCTCCACGGATGCGGTCAGGCATTGGGGTAGAATCTGGATCATCAGGTTCAATTTCAGTTTTGCGATCGAGGAGGTCAAAGACTGACTTCATGGCTCGGCCACCCTTGATGAAGTCAGGGGCCAGGGTTAGTGTTTCAGCGGCACCATTTGCAGAGACCATGAGAACCATGAAAACCCGGATTGTTTTTGCAAAGTCGGATATCCCATGCTTTACAAGCCAGGAGGCGTACCAAAGACCAAGGGCATATGAAGCATAAAGTAGAAACTGGGCTATTCCATATCCACTTCCAGCAATCTGTCCTTTCCAAAAACAGCGGCGTAGTGGTGTTTGGAGGTTGGAGATGAAAAGTCCCACAATCTTGGATTCTGAATTGAAGGCAGCAACAGTCCTCATATTTGCCACTGCTTCCCCGGCTAATTGTGTGGCTTTGGCATGTGCAGCTTCTAAGTCTCCAGAGAATCCTTGCATGAACATTTTCTGTTGAAAATACAGTAAACAACAGTGACCACTTTAATTTTTTAATATGTAGTTCCACTACTACACCTATGTTAAAATTGTGACTGTTGATTAGCATTTCAATAATAAAAATTGCAAAAAAAATTCTAACCATCTATGGTTTGAAGTATGTGATTTTCAAGAAGTTAAAACTATAACAGCTATTTCCCAAGTGAACCATTTTTAAAGCCTATTTCTTCCATCATATCTTGTAGAGAAAAGCTGTGTTAAAAGGTCCAAAGTGCAATTAAAAGTATCTAACCCTTCTATTTTATACCTAGTTATTTTAATTAGGTCACACATTCAATTCAACACCATTTCTTAAAAACACCGTAGAGGGATATTACTTAAAATTTTAGTTGGGATTTCTACCGCACAAGTTCTTGAGACTCGGTTGCAAAAAGCAAACCTGCAAAACGGTGGCTGCAACAACAATAGGGAATACGGCAATGAGGACAAGGGCTAGGCGCCACTGCAAAACAAACCCTGCTGTGCATGCAACAAGCATGAGCGCTGAGTTCTGCATGATCACCGAGATTCGATCCCCAATGGCTGACCTAACATTGTTGGCATCAAGAGCCAGCCTTGCAGCAATTCTAGAACTCTCATTTTCCTCCTGATCGAACCAAGCCATTTCGTTTTTCAGCACTGCTGCCAGCATTTTCTCTCTTACCCGTTTGGTCAAATTTTCTCCCACAACATCCCAGAAAAAATGCTGCATCGTGTTGAATATTAGTGCAGCCGATGAGACACCAATTAAGAGATAGCAATATTTTCCGATTTCTCTGATCATGTAAGCATGGTCTTGATTGTAGTAAACACTTAGGACAGCACTCAAAACATATGCAAAGAAGGCACTGAGGGTGCCACAAACAACAGAACCTATAGAACCAATTAAAGCATAAGTCCATTCAGGGGAGTTCATTTTTGCAAGGCGCCAGAAAGAACTAGCTTGCTCCTTGAATGGAAGCTTTTCAAGCCGATAACTGGGATATGAGGCGTCCAGGGAAAGGCTAAAGTCAGAGGTGGAGAAATCAGATAATCTGCGTGAGTATGGTGACCGGCCATAGGATGAGTTCCGAGTGATTATAGGTGAACTTACCGAGTTCCTTGCACTTGAAGGCCTGCAAATGAAGAACCGTGTCAATTAACTAATAATCATACAAAAATCAGTGCTACCAAATTTTTAGAATTTTGGATACAAGTCTGTTGGGCTACCTAGCGCTACTCTTCCTGGCATTATTAAGGGCAGTTTCATGAGCAATTTCCTGCAGTCGGATGAGCTTTGCATACATTCCGTTCTCTCCTTTGACAAAAAGCTCATCGTGGGTTCCGATTTCAGAGACACTACCCTGCTGCAGGACAGCAACAAGATCAGCCTTCCGTATTGTGGAGAGGCGATGGGCAATGACAAGAGTTGTCCTCCCAATCATGAAACGGTCAAGCGCTTCTTGAACAAGCTTCTCTGACTCAGAGTCTAATGCACTTGTTGCCTCATCCAAAAGTAAGATTGCTGGGTTTTTCAGCATTGCTCTTGCTATAGCTATTCTCTGCTTTTGTCCACCTGAGAGTTGCAATCCTCTCTCCCCTACCTGCTGACATCTTTGTGTTAGTATATTTCATTTTCTACTGTTCATGGAACTTGTGCCAGCATAAAATTGACGGTTGAGTTGATGAAAAAAAAAATTGTACGACTTGCATTAAATGAATTATGTAATCTTTTTCCTTCTGTGATGATTACTTTCCAAAACCAATTCTCCTTTCGTAGTAAGGGTCATGAAATTTCAGTTTTATCTCCAACATCAAGTATGCTACCCAGAGTGATTTGCCACTTTAACTAAGAAAAACTAGCACTAAATTCATATAAATAATAGTATTCCTAAAAAGAATTTGATGAATGCTAACAGATTAGCAATTGTTTATGAAGCCCTTCTCCCCACTTGTCGTTACCTATTTCCAATGTCCCTCCAACCTGTTGTTTGTCCCATAAAATCCCAAAGTAATTATTTATATTTTGGCAGACCTGTTCCTGAGCACGGGCGGGAGGATCGACCACCCTGCCCCCGATGAGCATTGCTCGTTTTCATTTTTTGTCCTAGAACACCAAAATCTCAGGAACGGTCCTGTATTTTGGTCGGCATTCTTATTGCTATAAACTTTAATGAACCCAACATGTTATTAATTTTCCAGGTTTTATACTAATTTGTGTCTTTCTCTCATCCGGCCTCACCCCATTCTGCTAAGTTCAAAAGTCTTTGTTACTGCCAGACTAAATAAAACCCTATTAGTATCTGCACATGCTTTGTTGAACTGAGACCGTGTTGTACCTCTAAATGAATGCATGCATTACATTGACTTTGAAACAAGTTAGGTTGGTTTGTTGACAAAAACAACACATTCAGTCTTTAATATTGTAGTTATAAGGTAGCAGCTAATGCCATTAAAAAATATATTTAAACAGAACTACCCACTTTGTTTAATATTCATCACTACCTTCACCTTCCTGGCAAGGACAACTAAATTACTTAATCATAAACTCGGTAAGAAAATTTATAGATATACGATAAAATGAGCTCCATCTGTCTCGAGGTAAAAAAATTCGGAAAATACAAGGAAAAATGAAGGTAATATTATGTAACCTGAGTGTCGTAGCCATCGGTAAGCTTGATAATGAAAGAATGAGCATTGGCAACTCTTGCAGCTTCTTCGATCTCGACTAAGGTTGCATCGGGCCTACCCAAGAGTATGTTCTCTTTAATGGTAGTAGCAAACAGAGCCGGTTCTTGGCTCACCAACCCAATTTGCTGCCTCAACCATCTAAGCTTTAATGTCTTTATGTCATTACCATCCAGCAAAACTTGACCTGCACAGCTACTATTTATTAACTGAGATTACGGTTCACAAAACACATAAACCGCATGAACCCACGGGCATAATTAACATCAACTCACAATAGATGCATTAAATCTGTCTGCTTCAGAATTTACTAATTGTAAAAACTTGAACACCAAAATTGGTTCACTTATAATGAAATTATTACCTGAGGTGGGATCATAAAACCTCTCAATGAGGGAAACTACAGTGCTTTTCCCAGAGCCACTGCTTCCAACCAGAGCTATGGTCTTACCGGCAGGAACGCTTAGCGAAAAATTGTTTAGTATAAGAACATCTGGCCTTGAAGGGTATGAGAAATCCACATTCTTTATCTCTACTTGTCCTGAAACAGACTCTAATTCCAAACCAGATTTGCTGTTTTTGTCCATACTAGGTTTGTGATCGATGATACGGAAGATTTTAGCAGCTGCAACTCTTGCCTTTGCAAATGCAGTCATACTTGGGGCGGATTGTCCTAAACCACTGTCAAAAAAGGGTCTTTTTTTAGCTAAAATAGATTCAGCTAAATTTAGTAACATTGATATGTGCAAGAAAGTACTTACAGCCCCCCTATCATAACAGCGAACATTGTGGCTATGGCAAGTCCTCCATTGGTGTAATGGTGCCTCACCAGATAACCTCCATACCAAAGCAAAAGAGCATAACAACAAAAGACAGTGAAGTATGTGGCCCCAAGACCTAATCCCTTTGAAAATCCTGTTTTATATCCTAGCCTCTGGGAGATCTTTAACGCGGATGAATACGCTTGTAATGCTCTCGACTCACCAACAAATGCAAAAACCGTCCGAATTTGAGCTATTGTCTGCAATTTTGCTCAAATTTAGTAATACCCAGATGCAAAAAACAGAGATTTCTCTGTACCCATTTACAAACTCAAATTCAGAATCAGATAAAACTTAAAACTATCACATTCTCTCACCTGCTCTGCTATATTCCCTGCTTGTGAAAGAGCTTCTTGGCTCTTGGCAGAGAGCTTAGATAATGTGGTGGTATGAATGGCTCCAATTATTGCTATAAGAGGAACCACTGCAAGTGTGACCAGAGCTAATTGCCAAACAGCAGTAAAACCCACCACAAATCCAGAAGCAAATGTTGCCATATAATGTATGAAATTACCCAGCTGCACAGAAGAAAGACATGAAGAAAACAGGGCTATTTAGAAAGCCTGTAAAACAGAGCATTAACATACATACAGAGAGACAAAAATGAAGCTGATTTTGGGTTCTTTTTCCTTCTTTTACCTACCTTCTCACTAATGGCATCTTGGACCATAACTGCATCAGTGTTAATTCCAAAAACAACATCTGATGTTCGAACCTCCGTATCAAAGTATTGAATATCCTGATTCAAGGCTGCTTCTAGGTACTCAATCCTCATTCTAGTCGTTTGTCTCTCTCCAGTCCACATCCAACATGATATCTCTGTAAAATCAAGTCTTTACTATATTAATAACAATTATATAGAATTGTAGCCAAACCCAAAAGGTTAAATTTATTATAGAGCTCACCTGCCCATGAAGACGCCCATATTGCAGCTCCAACTACAAGAAAGTAAAATGCGTACTACAAAACAAAAGCATCAAGAAAAAAAATAAGTAATATGCTCGTTTATACTATATGAATGCGATTGTGAATGATATAGTATGATTGTAGTTATTATCATTACCTTTAGAACTTCTTGGGTCATCTTATCAATATTGTTGGCATTGGACCCAAAAGAATTAACAAGATCAGCGAAGAAGCGAAGGAACAATGGCAAAGAACAACCATGAACAAAGGCCCCAACAGTTCCAATACCCATCAAAACATAGTCTAATCTATCTGCAAATCTGAAAAGCTCCCCAAACCCAGCAGAGGGAGGCAAAGAAGAAGGTTTTTCTCCATCTGATTTATTTCCCTCTGAAACAACCTCCATTTCTCTTTTCTTCTTCTTCTTCTTCTTCTCAATTGATTCCCCTCTTCTTCTTCTTCTTCTTCTTGTGTGTCTGTTGTTTTAGTATTATTGTTGATGATGGGTTGGCTTCTTTTAAGGAGGAGTTTTGGGTTTGTAGAGCAAGTTCAATAGTTTGCATTTCAGACCATTTACACTGCTCTGGTAATATCGTCTTTTATCTCCTCAGAATCTTGTGACATTGCTTTTATAATTTACAGACAAACCCATCTCCTCTTTTATCTTTCTCTCTCCACGACTTTCAACTTTTTTTTCACTAGTACTAACATACTATTGTAAAAAACACAGAGAGAAAGTGACAAGTGATGAGCACACTCAGCACAGGCACACGCTAGACAGAAATTTGGCCCCCGGCAAAGAACACTAGCTGTAATCTTGAGTTTGGGTTTTGACCAAAACAGAGTCTAGTAGCAGTTGAAAGTTAAAAACAAATAAAAGTAATTATTTTCTTGGGTGAATAATTAAATTAAGTTTAACTATATTAAAAAAAAAATATTTTCAGCTCTAAGTTTACCATTCCAGATTAAATGTAAAATTTTATGCACATGATATAGCTGTATAAATTATAATATATAATGAGTTAAGCCATGTAAATATGTAATTGTCAAACAAAGTTGGTGATATATATATAAAAATAGAATATATAATTTGCCATATTTAAACTTGACTATACATCAAAATCATGTTGTATCTAAAAATAAAATGATTATAATGTCATGAATATATATATAGTTATTAGATATGGCAAGCCATGCTTATTTGTATCATCAGAGTTTGCTCTTGTTGAGGTGTATGGCTTCTTCTAAAAGCAAAAATAAAGGATACCTTGTAAAAGGAAAACTCATGTTCAAACCTGTGTCCCCTGTAAATCCGGCGTTCTTTCATCAGTTATATTTAATGAAGTTATTTTTCTTTTTACTTTTTGTATTTATATATCTGTTGGATACTACTCCATTAGGATGGAATAATTTGTGGTATAGTAAACTAGCGACCTACAGTTGAACGTTGACCGAGAACTTCTGCTATATAGTAATTTGCAAACTTTTTTTTGGGTGGAATTTTGTTTTTATAAAAGATGATAAATTGGTGGCTTCTGTTAGGGGTGAGTATTCGGTTATATTCGAATCGATTTATTTATTCGGTTATAATTGAATATCAAATTTCATATAATTTTACTATCCGAATAAGTATCTGAAGTATATATATTAACCGAATTACTCAATTATAATATTAGATTATTCGGTTAATAACCGAAATATGAACTTAATTTTACAAAACAAAAAATTTCACAAATTTCACATTTAAGTCTTCAAACAATATTTAACCACAATCTGCAATTATAATAATTTATAAACTAATTTAATAATTTTAAAAAAACAATACATACACACAATCTATATGACTATCGAATTCTAATAAAAAATAGTATTTTATTTTTGTAAGTTTCTAATTTGGTTAATCGGTTACTCGAATAATCTAATTTTTATATTCAAAATTGAAATATAAAACGGTTATAATCGAATTGATTTAAAAAAATAAAATCGATTTTATCCGTTTTTTACTTAACTAACTTTTATAAGCAGCACTTCTTTCTTTAAATAATTATTACATATCTAGTTACATAATTACAAAGTTGAAATCCAGGACTAATTATGATTGGAACAGCTAAGATCTAATCAAAAATCCACCAAACCCTTCTTACTTTTGAGCTTTAGTTTTGCTATTATTATTATGATTTATGAACGAAATCAAGAAAATGTATATTCTTTTTGCCCTCAAAATGATATTCAAAGTACGTTTTTCACACAAAATAAAAATAAAAATTAAGTTTTAAAAAAAAGATAATAAAATAAACACAACTTTTATTTATAGGGGATTCCACGTAATTATACTAATAAAAATTTTGTCTTTTTTAAACTTAATAGACCCCATTTTAAGTTTTTGAAGAGGTAGGGAGTAGTAATTTATTTATTACAACTTCCGTCCACCATTTTCATCCATAAACCTGCCTGAATGGTTGTGGTTTTTAGATTATGATTTAATTAATTAAAACAAATGTAAGTGTGAACAAGGCATTATTTTGTTGAATAAAGTATTGTCATGCACTTTATAACTACACGATACAACGTCAGAATGTAGTGCTTGTGCGAAATTAAAAAATTACTATTAAGGTAGCTCTCTGGCAGTATCAGACTATCAGATCCAAGAATTAATTCATTCAGGATTTGTTAATTTAGTGATTTAAGGTTTCTGTCAGAGGTAAAAGTAGTGTATGGGATGGGATGGGATGGGATGGGATGCCTTCGGAGTTTAAAGAGGAGCCCAAGTGAGCGAGTGCCTTTTTCTTTCTTTTTTTAATTATTTTTTTAAAAAAAAAAAAGAAGCTAAAACTAGAATAAACTATAAAGTAATGTTTTTTTCTTATCTGGGCTGCAATTCTTTCAAGTTGCAAGGTTCTTTCTCCTAAAAACATGTATAAATTCACTTAGCATGAAGTAAATTTTATGATAAGTTCACTTTATGTTTAATACATTACTGACACATAGGTAGAAGGGTGATTTTTCCGCCTACGTGACAGTACTGTATTAAGTATGAAATGTTCACTCCATACTAACCACTCCCCGCACAAAAATAGAGATGATGATGATGATGATTATTTAGATTAAATAAATATTACAATTAAATGAAATATTTGAAGCTTTTGCATAATCATCATGTTTCTCCGCCAATATAAAACTTTGAACACAATTTGTTCTTTCTAAAAAACAAATTGACTCAGCACATAAAATCATTTAATAATATTTTCGGCAGGAATTATGACGTGTGTTCTATGCTATACGTTTATACTTGCAATCTCTTTTTTATTATTAGTAAAAAGTATAATAGTTTAAATGATAAAATTTTATTTAAGTCTTTAAATAATTTTAAACATAACAAAGATTATTTTAAATTTTCACATAAATAATCTAAATCTAAATCTAAATCTAAAATCTAAATAAAGGAAGCTGACCTAATTCATAATTCACGCAGGATTCTTCCGTTTCCACTACGTACCCACGCGCATTTGGGTGATAATAGGAGACAAGTTGAGTAAAAACTACAGTCTGTTTGAACATGCTATATTATTATGGATTTGGAAAAGGGTAAAAATCCACCCATAAAGTTGCTTGTGACTCAACTTTCTTTTGGTTTAACTTCTTCCTCCTCCGTTGATGTCAAATAAAATGTTAAAAATTTGCTGAACTTTGACTATCCGCCCCAACTTCATGCTTTTTTTTTTTGTTTTATGTATATGCTTTATCTGAAGTTATACAAAGAGAGATCGCCTCTCGACTTGCGTGTTAATACTGTATTAATCAATTGATCAAAATTAATTTCATGCTAATCACGAAAAAAGAATCTACTTGCTAGTAATGAGACGAAAATCTTAATTGGCAAAATAATGGGGTAGAAAAGAAAGAAAGTGGTTTTCGTGTTGTGGCATGTTTTTTGGACCACTTGTTAAAATGGTGTGAAGATGATTGTTTGGGACTAAGATTAGGATAAGGCTTTTATCGTGTATGGAGTACATGACATGACACCAAGAAGAAACCAAATGAATTTGTTGGAAAAATTATTATATATAGTGATTGTCAGAATGAGATACTATGATTAAAGTTCATCGTCTAATAAGGCTATTGCTATTGGGAAATACTAATAGACAAGGAAAGCCGAGTTTCAATTTATTTTTCTTGTGTACTATAAATAAATGGCATACTATTATGTTTTCCGTCAGCGTCACTGCATTTCTAACAAATTTTTCCAATGTATTGGAAATAACAAACTTCTCTTAAAAATCTCATTTTGTTAAATAAACAAAGATGAAGAGAGAATTGAAAATTGTTCTATATTTACAAATTAAAATGATACAAATTTGCTAAACCATGTATTGCAAAAAAAAAAAATAGAAAATATCATTTTTTTTTCTTTTAAAAGAATTTTATCTGTATATATATATATATAATTTTTATGATGTTAATATAAAATTTTAATGATGTTTATATAATATAATATCCTCAAATATTACAACATAATTTTACTACTAAATAATATAAACTAACCACTAAATAAATTTTGAGATAAATATATTCTTAAATTTTAAATATTTTGTAAACTAAACTTTTTTTGAGACTGATGAAATATTACTATTTAGTTTTGGTTGAGAAACTACAAGTATAATAAACTACATAAAAAAATCAATAAGCCCAAAGTTTGTAGTTTTGAAAATCTTAAAAACAAAGGTTTAATAACTTAACTAACTATAAAATTAGTCAAATAACGGCATTTATTTTGAAATAAAAAATGGAGAACCAAATAAACAATAAATTACATTTAGATATTCAAATGTAGGCACGCAAAAGTCAAAAGTGATGCATGCGATGCTCATTATTCCATCCCTTTGTCCTGCTTGTGGTAATTATATTATGTAATCTTAAATTAAAAGTTAAAATGATGGTATGGTATGGTATGGTACCTATTAATTTCATTGATTCTTAACCTAACCTCTGCCTATTGTTGGAGGAAACGTGCACTATTAATTTGCTTTGCTCTGCTCTTCTCTTGAAAGGTACGTTACACTAATTTCCTATATGCATGCATTACTATTTACTAATAATTATGTAGGGTTAATGTAGAACATGCATGATATGGATTATTTTTAATGTTGGTAAAGAACATGTTATAGATTATGTAAACAAGTTATTACAGTTTCATCAAATACACGTGTATTGTACAATACCCATACGCATGAGGAAAATGCATAAAATAAAAAATAAAAATGCCTGTTAAATACCCAATTCAAATTCAAATAATTTTGTACGAAGACTATTTTACTTTAAAAGTACTATCTTAATCTCAAGTAAAGTAGGATATTAGTAGATCCCAGTGTTACGTTGAGATAAATTTCACAACAAATAAATTCAAAAATATAAACAAATTAATGAGTACGACGGAGTCTAACTTGCTTGATTATTGGGCCGTGTGTAAAGTTTGATATTGCATACTTTTTGCCCTCATTCAACAATATTATATACTTAATTAATTGAAAGCAAAGCAAAGCAAAGCAAAGCAAATATACCAAAATCAGTCCCCGCTGCGCTGCCTGCCACATTATCACCAACTCATTTTGCAGAATTTGATTGCTTTCGCATTCCTGATTCCTTTCTCACATTTTCTAGCTCAAAGTGGGCATATGCAATCTGGCAATTAAGCAATTGTGGTCCAACTTAAGTACGTACTTAACCAATCATATTCATATAATGCAATGCATTTTTATTTTTATGTTGTTTAATTATGTGAAAACTCACTCCCACTTTCTTCTGCTTTTGTTTTTAATTTAAAGTAATTAACTGCTATATATTATTTTAACTACAAATTAAATTAATCAATTTCACAATCGATTCCTTTCGTCCAATTAGTGGGAATCATGTCAAGGTGAATCATAAGAAAGTCTTTGATTTTATTTTTTATTAGGTATCTTCAACTGCGAGGTATTAGAATTTTAGTTTTAAATGAGGTTTTAATCTTGAGTTTTTAAGCTAAAATTAAAGTGAGTTCCACTAATCATTTGAGATATATTAATATGTTCTACTCCGTCAGCAGATGAAAACTAAGTATTACTAAACTCAAATTCATGGAGTAATGAATGAGAAATTTACAATTTTGTTTGAAATTAATTCATGGTTTTGTTTGAATACAGAAAGCAAATTTGGTTTGAGATTTTGAGCATTTGGAGAATCATTCAAATTGAACTATGACAAGTAATCGAAATAATTAAGTTTCTAAATTGTATCTAAATATCTTTTATTTGAAATTCCTTTTTTAGTTTGAATTATGAATATTTTATTACAATTTGTAAATATTATTATGATTACTTAATATTATAATTAGTTTAAGTTTTCTTTATTTAAATTCAACAAAAAAATTATTTAAAATCCGCCCCTACTGAAAAAAATTCCCCTGACCTTAACATACTATTTTTCTGCATTTACAATAAACAAATTTGAATTCTTGTTTACATCAGATAAGTTTATATATATAATGTAATCCCTATGCTCAAGGCATCTTCCCAAACATGCCTTTGGAATCTTAATGTATGGAAATGAAAGCCTATATATGTGGTTGTATTGGGAAAGAGTGAGTGAGTGAGTGAGCGAATAAGTGAGGTTAAATGAATATCATAATTAATTAAGAAAGAAAGTCATCATATTTGAGACAAAGAAAGAAAGAAAGAAAGAAAGAAAGAAAGAAAGAAATTAAAAATGAAAGAAAGTCACCACAAATCCCTGTGAAAATCATAAACAAGAAGTACCGAGTTGTCA
The DNA here is from genome assembly GCA_016801055.1 of Panax notoginseng. Taxonomy (NCBI): domain Eukaryota; kingdom Viridiplantae; phylum Streptophyta; class Magnoliopsida; order Apiales; family Araliaceae; genus Panax; species Panax notoginseng. The sequence continues at coordinate 168,641,582 of CM029021.1, forward strand.
TGAAAGGGTCTCATATTTGAGACAAAATGATGTGAAAGAAGACCAATAAGTAGGGTAATAGTCGTAAACCACAAGTACAAGGGAATGGGGTGGGGTGGGGTGGGGTGGGGTGGGGTGGGGTGGCGTGGGGGTGAAATTGCAATCTTATTTGTTTGATCCACAAGGTACGTAGGGCCAATAAAGACATTAATTTAGGTATGATGGAAAGTTGATCTTTTAGCGACAAATGACAAAAAGAGCGACATACGTACTTCTTTTTTTTTTTAATGATAATAATAATAATAATAAAATTATTGAATTTATTTCTCTATCTTAATGTTTTTTTCCTTTAGGTATTTCCATAGTGGGAGTTGGTTTCCATGTTAGTGATCATATGCATGTGCTTGCATATCTGTTGTGACCACTTTGCACCTTACCCGTTGTTGGCCCATCCCGGTTTTGTCCTTCTCACTATTCTCTCTTTTTTCTTCAATTATTAATCTTATTTTCTTTCGGTTTAAAATTTTCTATTATATTTTTAAATGTCTTCGAAATTAATATGGTCACTTTTTCTTTTTGTCAAAGTTGTACGGATGATAGAGGTGGGTTACTTTGGGTAATTGTGGGCCAGAATAATGCTTAGCTGTGCGCCTGTGTTTTTTAAGGAAAAAAAACAAGAAAAATTTTAATGAAAATTTGGATATATAGGATAGTATCATAATTTTAAAAAATAGAAAAAATCCATAACTTGAAGTAGGTGAAAATTCAGACTAAATTACTTTATCGATTAGGAAAAAGGAAAAACAAAAGAGAAGGTAAATAAATGTTGAATTGTAAGAACACCTTAATTAAGCTTGTTGTAGAATAAGTAGTAAGTTGTTTTTTCATGTGCAAAACCAATAATGCAACATAATTCATGGAAAAGGGTTGTGTAGTTTTCCTCATGTGTGTTTGGACTGTAGCTGTAGCTGTATATATGCAAGATTAATAATTAATTAGGCATTTAATTTGTTACATCTTAAAGGCAAAGCATTCAATTAAAAGTCAATCCAAGCTCTTTAGCTGTTGGAAACAATTAGGCCGCATGCATGCATGCTTAATTCTTCAACCCATAGCCAATTAGTCATGACTTGACTTTAAGTGAGAAAAATTTGAGGTTACTAGCTGATATATATATATATATATATATATATATATATATATATATATATATATATATATAGTGATCGATGCCCTCTAAAAGAAGAATTAAAATATAGTATTTATAGATTTGATATTAACAAATGGTACTGACAACTTCAGGTAGGAGTTCCTGCATGTTTAATTAATTTGCTGCATATCATGAGTTAGTTAGTTTTGACAATAAGTTCAAAACCCTAATTAACTTGACTTTTTAAGTCTTGAGCGTAACTTACCTCTAATTATATGCAAAGATTCTCAAAACAAACCTAAAAATGTTGGTCAACTTTTTATATTCACTAAAATCATCTAGGCTCTGTCACAAGGACCAATAATCAAACTCTAAAAGTGCCCAGCTAATGTTCAGTGGGAAACAGGCTAGAAATGAGAACCAGGTTCGGCAGTCAGCACGCACAACAATTTGGACTATATACGAAGCTGCAAATCTTTTCAAACTAGTCTCCGTCGTCTAAGGTAGTTTCAACAGGAGAAAAGAAAACCATAACTAATTCAGTCATTTTCTTTCACTTTTAATTATGCCAGAAATTATTATAGAGAAAAAAGAGAAGAATTTAGAGAGAAGGAAAAGAAGATACATTGAGAACAAAGTTTTATTTTTATTCATGCACGTGCAATATATGATGGACTTTTAATGTTAATATATATATATATATATATATATATATATATATATACGCGGTCCGGATCTTAAACTCATTCCTTATTCAACTCACCGAGCTCACCCCTCTTTTAGCGACGGACCCGGTTACGGTTCGGTCATACAACCGTCGCCTATATTTTTAGCGACGCTATATGTTGTCCGTCACTAAAAGTATAGATGACGGTTGTATGACCGAACTGTCGCCGGATCCGTCGCTAAAGGGGGGTCGGGTCGGGTGAGTTGAATAAAGGATGAGTTTAAGATCCGGACTATATATGTGTATGTGTGACTGAAGGAATTGCCAAACTTAATTCCTATTTAGTACAGTTCTAAAGGACTTGGCTGAAGGAATTGCTTGCCAAACTTAATTCCTATTTAGTACAGTTCTACAAGACTTGGCTCATCATCTAGTTTCCATTTCCATTCAGTTGTCTCAAATTCACACGGAATGAGAAAAAGAGACGTGATTTATTGCATGTGCAAACTGAATAATTGAACTACTTGCCTACACATAGCATCTTGTGTCCAGTCAAAATTTATACCTTTCGGCCCTACTCGGAGCCTTGAAAAATTACCTTCTACATATTATTTGTAATTTGATTGTCTAAAACTAGACCCCACAAAAAATGGAATTGGTTTGGTTATAACTTATGAAAAATGATTATGGTTCTATTAATAATTAAAATCATATATTTTTTTAATATAAATTATGTGGGTTGAAATTAAATGATAAATAATTATGAATTCAATATATATAGTTTAACCTATTTTTTAAAATCTTACACTGTAACTAGTAATTAAGTGTGAAATAATCTGTAATTAAATTAACATTTTTCATTCTCACACTAAACAGCCTACTTGTATCCTTTTGGCCAACCCAATTTTTTTTTTGAAATTATGACAGAATTCTTATTTACCTTGGCTTATAGTAAAAGAAGTAATGCCAACTTCCATGGTTTATTATTTAAAAGGATTACAAAATTGAGTTATATAATATTTCAGAAATTCTTTACGAAACTGAATTATATACTATCACAGAAAGTCTTTACAAAACCATTACAAACACACCATAGAAATACTATCTTCGTTCCAAAATTAGAGATATATTTTGACTTTTTATAGTCAATTTGTCAAATCTTAAAACTCAAAATAAAATTATTTAATTTTAATACAAACAAATATAACAATTGTAAACTAACTAAAAAGTATCATTAATTGTCATCCTTGTTGTTTTCAAAAGTTGAAGGAAATTATATTAATTTTAAGTTTTAAGATTTCACGAATACACTCTAAAAAGTCAAATATTTACCTAAAAATCTCTATTAGTTATAAAATTTATTATTTAATAATGTTTAGTGAATTTTATCTTTTTTAAGTTTGAAAGTGTTTCAGTTTAACTTTTAAAATTTATTAATAATCTTATCGTTTAGAACGAAAAAGGTATTAAAAATGTATGCCATGATTGATAAAAGCAAAAATTGTTCAAAGAGGATTTAAAAAAAAAATTATCCAAAACCTAAATAGTTTGAATGAATTTGGATTGACACGTTTTGACCTATATTGTCAGCAGGTCTATCCAAAACCATTTCATTTATGTCCTGCCTTGGTATATTTTTATTAGTACCATGAAAGATAAAGAAGAAATAAGGGTAAATAATAAGCTAAAGTAATAGTTGCAGCATCGTGGGATTGTATTGTACAAATTATATAATTCATTCAAAGGGCAGGCATAATCAACCCCCATAAAGAATTACAAATGAAAAAAAAAATAGTGATTTTCTGCAAATTTAACAAGAAAAATAAAGCAGAACTAGTTTATCCAAGTGGAATGTAAAAATTGCTATATTCATAAAAACTACTGATTGTTTGGAAATTTAGTAAAAGTTAAATACAAGGCAGGACCTACAAGTAACTTTAAATGGGGGCCTCAGATAAGGGTATGAACCTTCTTCCACTGCCCAAAGTGCTGAAAGAGTTGGGTCAACTGGCCAAAGGGCGCATACTGCAAAAGGTATCGAGACTACAACAGTCTCTTGCTTGCCAAAGGAGGGTCAGTCAGGGCTATCTCAGCCATTAATTCACCAGCTTTGTCTAAATGAGAATTATATATGCCCCTTCTTCATATAATGCTGGTCTCTTAATTATGATTGCCGTAGACAGTGCTCCTCAGTTTTCATGTACAATAAAATAATGATATCCCCGTGCACAAACCATATGAAAGGCTAGCTTTTTCACCATCACTTGATTCACTTCACATGCCTCAAAGAACACACTTTTTATTGCACTACATGAAGAATATAGACACTACTTGAGGAGGATTTTTAAATCACTGAAATACCCTTTTATTCTCTGGATGGCTGGCGTAATCTTGGGATCTGCTGTGATTCGCTTTCGTCATGCTCTCAAATGGAAAAATAAATTTGCATAAATGTTCTTGTATGTGCAAGGAATATCCAGCTTCACTCTGCAGGGGAAAAACACTATAAGATCATCTTCTTTACCAGAATTATCGACGTTAGTAACCAGGAAAACAAATTAAAAAATGGGAAAATTCAAATGCTTGTTTCCAGTCAGAGGTTAGCAGCCCCCTCCTAAGATGAGGCTGATAAGATACAATCTATACAACGTATCTTACACAAGATTGTGAAAAAAGTTAGTCCATATCATCCATACCAAACAGGAAAAGTATGCACCAAGTGCATTAACGTTTAAACTCCCCACTGAATATAGAGATGTCACAAATTTCAGTAACAAAATCTATATTCACAGAGTATTTGAGAACATAAAATCATTACATTAAAGACTTGTAAATCTGGAAAAACATAGGCAACATACATGCAACAACCTTTAGAAATTCCCACCAAAATAGTGTCACTTTGGTGGAAGCCGATGAAAACTAGACAAAAACTACATTTGCAGGCTTTGTGATGATCCAATTATACAGAGTCTGAGGCCATGTACACATCAACCAGCCAAATTCATTCACATATAACTGACAATTCAAGTTTTTTATGTAAACCAAAGACAACCAGAATCTCCAGATGAATATATAGGAGAATGTGAATTCATGAAAACCATAACTAAATTTAATCTTAACTTGAAAAACAGATCAACTCATTCGTGGAAACCTTATTACATGTTTGAAGATTCCCTCCAATTGTTAATTGCAGCCAACACTTTCAGTAGTATAGAAATTCATTGAGTCTTTGCCTATGTGAAATAGGCAAATCATAACAACAGTATCTATAAATAATCAGACTGATGTAGAATATTATCACAAAATTAGGTATTATTATGAAATTGTATTATTAGTTTTATTCTTCAAGTTAGAAGCTTGGCCATCACACAAACGTGGCGACCAAGTTTGTTTAGACCTATATAAAGGCTTTTATTTCTCTTCTTGAAAATATATACAACAAAACTAATTCTCCTACAACTATCCTAAACAACAGCAAATGAACATGGGTTGAGAATATTATATATATATATATATATATATATATATATATACACACACACACATGTATATATATAGATATATACATACACAACAAAATCAGAATAGAAGTGCTCCTCTTTATTCAACAGACACTAGTCCATTTTAAAAAAATAACAGGAATTTGCTATACGTATGTTTCTGAGAAAGTAGAAGGATTAGAGCTAAGAAGTAAAATCTCTTATTGATAGTTGCAGTTTTGTTAATAAAAATCGCTTGTACTGAGCAAGGAGCAATATCAATAACACTTTAAAGTTGATACAAACAGGACGTGTCCAATTACTAAATGTTACTCGAGGGAAGTTGAGGCTCAAATTCAATACCTCAGTACATGTACGATTTTTAAAGCCTAACATGCTTTATGCCATATACAGAATTAAACTAATCCTTTCCTTGCAGAATATACGTGTGAAGGTCCAATCTCAGGTTGGTCCAAAAGAGGTGAACCTGCAAAACGAAGAAGACCACAAATATCTTCGGCGGCGGATACGTCCGCTCTGAGAGTAAGTGCCGGAAAGAGGAGTAGGAAAGATATGCAAAAAAGGTATTGAGGTTTTAGACAGAGAATTTGAGAAATTAGAAGTTACCTTCTCTGGCAATGACGTGGAGTCTCCTCATTGGCTTGGGTCGTAACCTCACATGTATGGAGGGTACTTGCTTGGGGAAGAGGTAGGTAACTACCTTCTGACAAGTTGATAGTGACGTGAAGCATTCTGCTTTTAGGGGACCACAACTAAGGGTCGGTATTATTAAAGGGTTTCGCACTTATGCTGAAGGGGTTTCGCCTTTGTGCCGGGGGGAAAGGTAATAAGGGAAGTCGTCGCTTCCGCCGAAGGTATCATGTCAATAGAATGGGGTGACTCTTATTGTCGTTATTGTGGCGAAAGGCTTTACTTTTATGTTTGGATCGGGTGGACCTGATCCGCCGATGCCTGTGTTACTCGGACTCGGGTGCGGGTGTCGAGTGCGGATACGAATCTAGGTGTCGGACACATGAAGTCAAAAAATAGAAGATACGCGGATATGGATCCAAATTTGGACACGGGTGCGGGGATACGGTATATAGACATGCATTTATCATGAAACTTCAGGGGCTGAAGTGCAAAAATATAAAGAAACAGGGGCAGAACTGAAACTACTGAAACTTCAGAGGTTAAAATAGAAGAAAATAAAACTACAGGGACTCATATGTAATTTTTTAAGGGCTATTTTGAACTTTCAGAAAATCTTAGGGACTAAATTAAAAAATTGTTAAAACTATAGAGTACGTAATTGTAATTTTTCAAATATATTTCAACACACAGATCTGATAAACCGATCAGATCGTTGGAGGAGAAAAATAAGAAAAAGCCTCGTTGGAGGAGAAGAAGAAAAAGCCGACCACCGGACCACGGTAAGTTTATCGCTCTTTTTTCTTCAGTCTTTTCTCTTTCTTCTTTATCCTCCTTCCTCGGCTCTTCTTCTTCTCCAATGAATCACCTTCAAAAACAGCCGTATCCGATTTTATGGCCGGATCCCGTACGGATCCCGCACCCGTACCCGTGTCGTGTCGTATCGACACGGGTACTCCGCCATAAATGGCGAGTCCGAGTAACACAGGCCGATGCAACACCCGAAGGTGCTGTTCTGGGTACGAGTCCTTCTACAGGGACCGGATTATTGGCCATTTTCAATTTATTTTTTTTGGCTTTTCTTGTTACTTCCAAAAAAATGTATAGTATTTATTACAACTGAAATTTTTACAGAATATAGTGTTTTTAAGTGCAATTTAGATACATATACAAAACAGGGTTATACAGTCTGTATTCTGTAAAAATTTCAATTCGAATAAATACTATACATTTTTTAGAGTCACAAGAAAAGCAAAAAATAAATAAAAAATGGGACCAGTCCAATTTTCCAATCCATTGGACCTATCTGCCAAGACTTATTCTCTGGGTATATCCTAACAATAATGTTATACAGTCGCTTGTTGTTTGTCATGTAGACACAATCTTAGTGTAGGATATAAATCAGTTTTTCTATTCTTTTCGGAAGACAAGTTACCAATGGATCTAAGGGCCAGCAAACTGGTGAGATAGAAGGCATGTCTTGTAAGCAGTTATACAAGATTTTCATGAGATATCATTATGAATGCAAATCTTATCATGGTAGCTGCATTTAAAAAAGATGCCCATATTTGCAGTGTTTTAAAAATCCCCGCCTAGGCGCTAGGCATCCCTTGGCGTCTCGCCTAGGAATTAGGCCCCTCCGGCGCCTGACCTAGGCCTAAGGTGGCAAAAAAATTCCTCCAAAAATTAGGCAGGACCTAACCAGAGTCTAGACGGAGAAGTTTTTTTTATTTTAATAACTACCCAAACCAGATCTTGATATATTTATTTTTCTAATTATTTACCATATTTATAATACATGTTGTAGCATATCAAATAACAAAAAGTTAACAATATCAAGTCAAAATGGATAATTTTATTATAGTTGCAATTTTTTAAACTTGTACCAACCTCAAATTATATACATGGGCGAAGCCAAAGGGGGGCGAGGGGGCATATGACCCCCCACCAAAATTATGCACATGCTATATATTAATACATATATTAATAGTCAATAGCATACATATATTAATAGTCAATATATACACACACACACACACACACACACACACACACATATATATATGTATAATAATAGTAGTTTATAATAACAGTCCAAAATTTTCTACATGCGCTCCATAAATTAAAAAATAGAGTAAATTTTATTTTACAATGAAATTCAAATGAAAGAATTTAAAACACAATCAAATCTAGGTCGCTACTTGAGGTTAAAGAATTATCACAAAAACCAAGTTCTTTATTTACCAAATTATTTTTTACAAACATTTTATATTTTTAAACATCATGAATTTACTTCAGAGACTCCTCTTTATTGATTTTTTTTTGAATTAATTTTCTTTGTTCTATATAAAAAATTGACATTTTCGTATAAAAAATAATATTTCTACATGAATCCCTCTCACGTATTTCTACATGAAATAAAAAAATAATATTTCTACATAAATTTTGATATTGATCTAAATTTTGAGACGTTTTCAAACTATGCAGAGTCGCATGATACAATTGTTTCTTCTTAGCTGTACAGCCAAAAGAAGCACTCCAAGCGTCAATAAATAATTTTTTTTACTGATTTATTTTGACTCTCCTCTAAAAACGTTATGGTTCCACCACTGATTATATAAATGATGATACATTTGTAATATTTAGTTTAATTCAATATAATTCTTAAATTTATGTTTAATTTCTTAATTTTTAATATTGAATTAAATTCTTAAAATTTTAAATTTTATTATTTAATAGCAATCTTGTTTATGAATAAAACTAATATGTTGAAAATATGTTTGAACTTTAAACAATTGCATGTCTGTGTTTGAATTTTGACATTAGCAATATGAATACGTGTTTGAAATTTAAGTAAAAGCCTTTATTATAGATTGTTTTGTTTTATATTATTGTTTTGTTCGGATAAATGTAAGATAAAATATTAAATTGACTTAAAATAAAAAATTCCGCCTAGCCCCTTAGGGGCTAAGCCCCGGCCGTCCGCCTAGCGCCTTTTAGAACATTGCATATTTGTAAGAGTGGACTGTCACATTCAATAACTATAATATATAATTAGTTTCAATGACAAACAAAATCAACAAAAGGATTATAAGAGGGAAAAATTAGAAAAAAGTAAAACCCTAGTATACTACTCACTTGCCAGTTGCCATGCCTGCAGATAGCTAATATATGTGTTGTTAAGCATTTCCGGTGACTTTTGAAATGCTTAAATCAATCAGTATCGGAGTTAAGTTTCAAACGGGTTTTTATATATCAATAAATAAGTACTTATCCTTGTCAAATTCCTTTTAGTTTTCACTAATTGAGCACAACCCTTTTTGGGCTAATAACATGGCAATGTGTGAATTGTACATGTCCGGTTCTTATATTTAGTATAGCCTATATATAAAATTATAAACTAATAAAAGGACAGAATACCCAAATCAAAAGACAATTACTACGTGTTTAGACTTTGACAAAGTGCAGTTTGTATTCGATGCCTCAACCATTCTAACAGGTATATTTCATCATATACTTGAAACTAAAGTAAAAACTGAGCTTTTACTTGCCTGGAAAAAAACACGGCAATATTGGAGAAGCCGAGAAGGCGTGAGCGACCACCGGAGAGATTTGGTTTTGCGGGAAATTGATGGGTATATATCGTATATTTGTCCATCCGATTTGACGGGAGTCCAAAAAGGTGATTCTGGATTGGGAATATATTCTGCTATTTGAGTTGGGGCCGAAGGCAATGTTATTAAACTGTTTGGGCCGAAGGGAATATATTTGGCATACGGAAGAAATTAGAATGACAATAATGTATTCTTATTTTAAAAACAGAATAACAGTAGTGAATATTCTTAAAATAAAACTTCATTATAATGATTAAAGATACATTCCTAAGAAATGACCCAGTCCCATGTTACAATAATGAAATTAAAAAAAAAATTAAATTGACGACACATTCTTGAAAAATGACGGCATTTATTATTTTAAAAAAATAATTAAATGCACTTTATATTCCCAAAGTTTCACATTTAACACATTGTATTTTATACTTCAAACGCATCATGTATTTTTAGCGAGCTAGCACAAATACCCTCCGACCCAAAATCTGTCACTAAAAGTATAAAATTCGTAACTTTTAAACATTTGTCTCGTCACTTTATGGGGCAAGAGTGTTATGTGTCGGTTTGCTAAAACTATAACATGCAAAGTGTTACGTTTTGAAGTATAGAATATACTCCCTCCTATTCAGATTAAATGACGTTTTAGGGAGTTTAATTTTATTCTATATAAGTGTCGTTTTAGAATTTATATGCAATATTGCACTATTTTTTCCTAATTTACCCTCCTATTTAATATGCTTAGTAAATGTAATTGTCTTCATCTTTGTGGAGAGAGAAATAATTAATTAGAGATACAAAAGACATTTTGTGTTATTTCTTAATAAGTGTGTTTAACTCTAAAACATCATTTAATCTGAATAAGAGGGAGTAATATGTAAAATTGAATAAACTTGGTTTATACAAACTGCATTTAACTCTAAAAAAAATATTTCACAAACATATTTCTAAGTTCCAAGTGTTAACACGAATTAAAGCTTCATACACAGTGTATATATGAACAGTGTTAGCATAGTGACAAATAATAATAAAATACATGGATAAATAAATTTATTTTTATTCTATTGACGTATTAGGATCCTAAAACCGCTCATATATATACTGTTAAAGTTTAACTCATCGTAACATAGGTTAGCAAGATAGTATCGATGACGGTATAGGACTCAATTAGTTGATAGTCTAATGATAAAGTCTCTCCATTTACTGTATAAGTCTATCCCTCAACAAGAATAAGTCACATTTCAGCAAGTGGTTCAGAGATTAAAAGTTAGTTTCCCCGTAGTCTCCCTCGTGCTCATACTTCCTCTAGGCCATTAAGATTGAAATGTATTCCTCAATTTACTATATTGTGATAGAGTAGGTTCAAAAAAAATAAAAAAATATTCTAATTATAAATAATAGTATATTAGGAATTTAATGATATTTATATTTTAAAATCAGAAATGTATATCTAATTTCAAACAAATAAAAAATATCTCTAGCTATGAAATGAATAAATAGTAATTTATTGAGAAAAAAAAATCATGTTATAATGTTAATTGTAAAATAATAAATATGTATTATAGGTTATCAAAAGAATCTCGCTATGTATTGCGAAATTTTTCTACCGAAATAGACATCAATGCGTAAGATTGACTAAAATTATAAAGTCCAACTATATATAAAGACAAATTTGTGTCGATAATATATATCGACGTATGTGTATATGGTAGGAATTGAAGAATGACTTATATATTATTATTTTATCATATCGTTTAAAGTTTCACGTTAGTCGTAATCTAACTGCATAATAAGATTTATCGATATATATATCATTTTTTAAAATTATAAGGTTGACCCATTATATTTAATTCATTGTTAATATATTAACTATAAGTATCCACATAACATGTAATAAAAAAATTGACATATGAAGTTGCAAGGTATATCGTTTTTCTTATCCAAAATCCTTAAAAAATGTTATTTATACAACAAGTTTTATATTTTACGTACAACTCATCAAGTGATTAAGATCTCATTAGAAATATTTTTTGTTTATTTTGTATAAACAAAATTGAAACTCGTGCGAGGCACATGAGACTACCTTTCTTATATATTTTTTGTTTATCAAAATAATTTAATTGTAAATTTCTCTTTTAGATGATTATGATTATAATTATTATTATTATTATTATATATATATATATATATATATATATATATATATATATGTGTGTGTGTGTGTGTGTGTGTGTGTGTGTGTATGTGTGTGTGTGTGTGATGTCCCCAAATTTAGATACATCTACTTCGAATTTGGTGTTTCACGATCTAACTTATACAACATACTAATTATAATACATACAACAGAATAGTAGAATTATTTACATTGATATAACATAAACATTTTCGTCCCAAGTCTTGCAACCATTACTAATACACTACATAACTTTATCCATGACATAACTTAATACATAGCATTAATTAAGTCTTAATACATATAAAGGTCATAATCCTAACATAAAAGAACAAAGTTACTTCGTAGCATTGCCTTTGTCCTTGTCTTTTCCTGAGGTTCTACCTTGTTTCGCCTTAACTGAAATATTTAAGGAAAGAGATTGAGCAACAAATTTGCTCAACAAGTAACATAACAATAAATGTGAACGAGCATATATATAAAGCTTATAATCTCAAAGGTTATAATGATAATTGAAAACTCAAGAATTCAAGTAAGAACGTTGTAAACAAAGTAAATATCAATAGTTCTAAATCTGTCATTTGAATTTAATAATGAGTCACTATGGATCGAAATATTATTGAAAGAATTCAAATGTTCCAAAAAAAATTGAGTTAATAAATATTTAACACTAAGTAGTCATTATGGTTCAATAACTCTTGCGAGAATTAACAGTATTCACCGAAAATTCACAATATAAACAAGTACAATATGTGATCAGTCTAAGGTACCCTATGTTATGCATAACACTAAAACATGTTGTTCACGCGTATGTCGGTTTCCCAACATAATATATTTTTCCCCTTCTATGAATGTTGTTCATCCCAACAGATTATAAGAGTTCACACCAAAATAATTGGTTTTGATCGTTTTCTAACACTAGCCGAATTAAATGGCGTAGCCACTCTTCTCAATACATTTAGGAACAATTAGTATGTTAAATATTCACAACGGGATTTAAAGAATCATTCAAGAATATAATTGTGACGCCCCCAGAATAGGTATACAACACCCATTCTGAGTCGCCAAATACATGGTACAGAAAGCAAACTACAACTTCAATAATACAATTGTCGTGCAAAATACGACAACACATACTGTGAGTTTAAATACAAATATTGTCTTCTAGACAATATCCACACTCAAATAAATCCTCATTACAATTATTCAAACACTATTTTACAGAAATAGTTAGGACTGCTAATACATCTTTCTAGAACCATCACTCCATACCCCGACTAGATCCTGCTATGTTATCACCTCCTGAGAAGAAAAATGGAACAAAAAGGAAAAGGGTGAGCTCAACTAGCCCAGTAAAGAATATTATGACTAAGATAATATACAACAAATTATCGTTAGTCTTCAACAGGGAAAAATCTGATAAAATATAATCGACAACAAGTTTTAGATCAACAACTGCAGCGGAAACAGCAAACCATTAGAAGAGTCAAGTAGAGAAAGAATTCTACTATCTTCTAAGATTTAAAAGTCCATCATCAATATTTTATCCCTGTAACATCAATTAATAATCATCTTTAACCAAATATTCATCTTTGCACTACAGGCCAAAGATATTCATTTGTATCATCAGTCGGTCATGTTCATCTCAACACCTGTTCATCTTTGCACTACAGGCCAAAGATATTCATCAAGTAATTATACATCTTTGCACTACAGGCCAAAGATATTCAGTAATATCATCATTTAGGACTGAGGATGATGAAAAATATCTTAAAGAGAACGAATCCAATGAGACAGAAGGACAAATAGTAGGGATTCGTATAACAGTTTATCCAAGATCAATAATACTTCATAATAATCAATTGTGAAGCAGAATTCAAAAATAAAGATCAAAACATGGATACAATCAAAGATAGTAATCATAATAGACATCTTGGACAAAAAGGGAAAATTTTATTTTTCGGTGAATAGTGCCGTATTCGTGAATAGTGTCGTATACGTGAATAGTGCCGTATACGTGAATAGTAACCCCCGACACAAAAAGTTCTAAATTTGATAAAAACTCATATCAATATTTTAGCATAATGATATTGAAGAAAATAATATCATTAAGAAGAAAATAATATCCCTTACCTCAAAATATCAGTACTTCTGGTCGGAATACCTGTATAAGGCTGAAAGAAACTTGCTCTGATGAATAGAAACTCTCAAAGTATCTAAATACTCACAAAATACACTCAATAATCTAGAGAGAGAAAGAGAGAAAACTTGTTTCTGGTGTGATTTTCAATTCTAACTTAGCCCTCTATTTATAGGAAAATTTTGGTAGGTTTGACCTGCAACCTGATGGCTTTACCTGCTACTATTCCCACCCACCACATTTGAAATATAATTCAGCACATTTCTTCACCAACCACAAGTGGGGCCCACCAATTCTAGAATTTTCCACCAAAATGATAAACTCCGAAAATTCAACAATTTCTGAACCAGTCATCTTGTAAAATTCGTAATAAATCATACGTTCATTTTTAACGGTTCAAAATTTGTGGACATATACTCAACTTATATATGTATAACATATCCAAAAATTACCACGATCCAACGGTCGGATTAAAAATTATAACCCCCCCGCAAACTATCTCAAAAACCCTGATTTTTAATACCTCCATTCCGACAAAAATACTGACAAAAACCTCAACATTAACTCCTTCATTTTTAACCACAAAAATATATCCCTCATTTATATCCACATAAAATAAATATTTCCTTATCATATGAATCAATAATTAATTATTCACAAATAATATTACAGAATCACATTTATGACAACCAGGCCGTTCCCAGGAAAGAGGGGGCTTTCCAATAAGGATTTCTCCTTACTGGCGCGCAATTAGATGACCAAACCTCTCCTTAGACAGAACTTTCTAGACATTGCCAATAATGTTATCTAATAATATTATTCAAATAATATGAATTATTGATCTGATAAATGAAAATACTGTGCAGCAACAATTATTGAAACAACAATAATATAAAATATCAACGCAGCAATTATTGAATCAATAAAATAAAATATTGAATAATAACTATTGTAACAATTATTGAGTAGTGCCTTCTTACGTAAGAATCAATAATTGGTGCAATACCGTGTGCTACTGTATTTTAACCACCGGGTATTCCAACAGTATTAACGGTAACAACTACGCCGTTATTTATAAACAACTTATACTTGTCGTTTTCTTCATCCAATCGCTTTTCGTTATGGGGCCCACACAAGGCTGCGTCGTCGTACGAATATTCCCCGACAGCAAGAATATTCCACGACCAACCGAATATTCACCGACCAAAAATAAATATTTTATAACCACTTGCTTATTTTGCAAAATTTGCACATTTCACCCATAACCAAAGTATTATATCAAATTAACCCCTTATTATTCACAATAATATTTAGAGAAAATTTGATTTTATTCATTAATAAGTTGGGGTCTTACAACCTCCCCTCCTTATGAAATTTCGTCCTCGAAATTGACGTACGTACCTGATGTTTCAAAAAGGTGAGGATACCTCGCTTTTATTTCTGATTCCAACTCCCAGGTCATTTCTTCAATAGCATGGTTTCTCCACAAAACTTTAACTTGTGGTATAACCTTCGTGCGTAGGACATGCTCTTTCCTATCCAAGATCTTAACAGGTACCTCCTCGTACGTTAAATCTTCAGCTATCTCGTCTGGTTCTAACTCAATAATGTGGTTCGGGTCTTTAACATATTTACGAAGCATAGATATGTGAAAAACATTATGAACACGAGACATGCTTGGAGGTAATGCGAGTCTATATGCCACATTTCCTATTCGCTCAAGAATCTCAAATGGACCAACAAATCTTGGATTGAGCTTTCCTCTCTTCCCAAATCTTGTAACTCCCTTCCATGGTGCAACACGTAACAATACATGATCCCCAATATTAAATTCCACGTCCTTCCGATGAAGATCCGCATAACTCTTTTGTCGATCCTGTGCCGTTTGTATACGTTGTCGAATCGTTTGGATCTTCTCTGTAGTAATGCGTACCAATTCTGGTCCCAACAATGTTGCTTCACCCACCTCGTCCCAGCATACTGGAGAACGACATTTTCTTCCATACAACGCCTCAAATGGAGCCATACCTATGCTCGCCTGATAACTGTTGTTGTAGGAGAATTCCACCAATGGTAGGTACTTATCCCAACTCCCTTTGAGATCTAAGACACAAAGTCTTAATAGATCTTCAAGAGTTTGAATAGTCCTCTCTGATTGTCCGTCCGTTTGAGGATGGTATGCTGAACTGAATCGTAAATCCGTGCCCATAGCTTTCTGCAAGCTAACCCAAAATCGTGAAGTGAATCTTGGGTCACGATCCGAAACTATGGATACTGGCATGCCATGCAATCTCACAATCTCGTTCACGTACATACTAGCAAGACGTTCAAGGGAATAAGTCTCACGTATCGGCAAGAAATGAGCGGACTTGGTTAATCTATCAACAATAACTCAAATCGCATCTATGCCTTGAGAAACCTTGGGAAGACCTGTAACAAAATCCATAGTAATGTGTTCCCACTTCCATTTCGGAATCTCAAGTGGTTGCAATGGACCCTTTGGTACTTGATGCTCCGCTTTTACACGTTGACAAGTTAAACATCTCGAGATAAACTCCGCGATCTCTCTTTTCATATTGCTCCACCAAAATGTATGTCGAAGATCGTGATACATTTTGGTACTCCCAGGATGGATTGCAAACGGTGTGTTGTGTGCCTCCATCATTATTCTATGCTTCAAGTCAAAATCGTTAGGAACACAAAGTCTGGAGTTGACTCGAAGTATTCCTTCTTCATCGATTCTTGCTTCTGGAATAGCACCTTCTTGCACTTTCTTCTTCATACGCATCAGCTCTATATCCGTAGCTTGAGCAGCTTTAACTTTATCGATTAAAGTCGGTTCTACTCGTATATTTGATATCATCATGTGGGTACTTGGAGCCTTCATCTCTATCTCCATCCTTTGCAAGTCATACAAAATGGGCCTTTGTGTTAAAAACATTGCACTCGTACCCGCATATGATCTTCTACTCAATGCGTCAGCTACTACGTTTGCTTTTCCAGGATGGTATTGGATGGTATGATCGTAATCTTTCAACAGCTCAAGCCAACGTCGTTGCCGCATGTTGAGTTCCTTTTGGGTGAAGAAATATTTGAGGCTTTTATGATCTGTATAGATCTCCACTTTCTCCCCATACAGGTAGTGTCTCCAGATCTTCAACGCAAAAACGACTGCTGCCAACTCCAAATCATGAGTAGGATAATTCCTCTCATATTCTTTGAGTTGTCGTGAGGCATAGGCTATGACTTTCCCATGTTGCATGAGAACACATCCTAACCCTTTGCCTGAAGCATCGCTGTAGATAACAAATCCATCCGAACCAGATGGTATTGTCAAAACAGGTGCCGAAATGAGTCTCCTCTTGAGTTCTTGGAAACTCTTCTCGCATTCCTCACTCCATACGAATTTTGTATCTTTCCGAGTCAGCTGAGTTAACGGAGTAGCGATTCGAGAAAATCCTTCCACAAATCTCCGATAATAACCAGCTAAGCCCAGAAAGCTACGTACTTCGGTTACCGACTTCGGTTGCTCCCAACTTTGTATGGCTTCAATCTTCGCCGGGTCGACAGATACTCCATGTTTTGACACCACGTGCCCAAGGAATGCTACTTCCTCAAGCCAGAACTCGCATTTCTTCAGTTTGGCATATAGCTTGTTTTCACGAAGCCTTTGCAGTACCAGCTTCAAATGGCGCTCATGATCTTCACGGCTTTTGGAATAGATGAGGATGTCATCAATAAAGACAACAACGAACTGATCCAAATATTCTTTGAATACACGGTTCATCATATCCATGAAGGCAGCAGGAGCATTAGTCAATCCAAAAGACATTACTAAGAATTCATAATGTCCGTACCGAGTTCTGAAGGCAGTCTTTGGAATATCCTCAGTTTTAATCTTCAGCTGATGATATCCAGAACGAAGATCGATTTTTGAAAAGAATTGTGCTCCTTGCAACTGGTCAAACAGGTCATCAATGCGAGGTAGCGGATACCTATTCTTGATGGTGACATGGTTCAATTCTCGATAGTCAATACAAAGTCGCATACTCCCGTCTTTCTTCTTTACGAATAAAACAGGAGCACCCCAAGGAGACGTACTAGGACGAATAAAACCGATGTCCAACAACTCCTGTAGTTGGACTTTTAACTCCTGAAGTTCAATAGGAGCCATTCGATATGGGGTTTTAGAAACGGGCTTTGTACCGAGTTCAAGGTCAATAAAGAATTCAATTTCTCGTTCCGGGGGTAGACCGGGAAGTTCTTCAGGAAATACATCTGAAAATTCTCTAAGTAGTGCCTTCTTACGTAAGAATCAATAATTTCAAAAATACTGTGTAATACCGTGTGCTACTGTGCAATAACGCGTATTACTGTATTTTAATCACCGGGTATTCCAACAGTGTTAACGGTAACAACTACGCCGTTATTTGTAAAAACTTAAATTTGTCGTTTTCTTCACCCGACAGTTATTCGTTATGGGGCCCACAAATAGATGCGCCGTCGTACGAATATTCCCCGACAGAAAGAATATTCCACGACCAAACGAATATTCCCCGACAACAATGATTATTTTATAACCACTTGTGTATTTTGAAAAAAAAAATCATATATCACCCTTAACTTTAACATTTATCAATTTAACCATTTACTGAATAGTAATTATAAGAAAAAATGAATACTTTTATTTCATAAAATTCGGGGTCTTACAATCTCCCCTCCTTATGAAATTTCGTCCTCGAAATTTACGTACCTGGTATTTCAAAGAATTGAGAATACATTCCTTTCATTTCAGATTCCATCTTCCCTGTCATCATAATTTCTCCATTGTTCATCTCCTGTATTTCATATATCATTCTAGAATACAGCTTCAAAACAAGGGTTAATTTAACAAATTAACATATCACATAATATCCCGATATTATGACTGACCAACAAAAAAGCTTAGGTAGGACACACTAGCGAAGGATTTACTCATCTCTCCCCTCCTAGTTATATTCCCCGATCTCCGCCAGAGATCATATCCCTAAGCTCTGATACCACCTGTGACAACCCCAAAATAGGTCCATTCCACCCAACCCATTCTGAGTCGTCAAATACATGGTACAGAAAATAACTACAACTTTATTACAACAATTGTCGTACAAAATACAACAACACATATGCTGTGAGTTTGGATACAAATATATACCAAATGTGACTCATGTTCCAACCGTGGACATCACCTCACAATAACACCTTACATAAAGGTATAGTCAAAAACTGTTTTAGAAATTAGAATCTTTGGGAAGTGCTCAAGGAAACCTTCGTACATGGGAGGCCACACATCTAGGTTATGATAGATATCATATGGCCATAGAATTATCCTTGGTTGACCCAATAGACCCCAAAGAAAAACGAGAAGATTACTATCATATTCTTCCCAATGGTGAGTCTTCTCTTGACTTATCATTATCTCCACTGTCTCAAATTGAGAATTATACTTCAAACAAATACCAAGATTATATAGGTAGTGCCCATAGATATACTCAGCAAGTGGATGAGCACAACCCTGTCCTATGATGACACGAGGTTGTATGTCATTAGACATCTTGTATGATAGTGACAAAACACCCTTCCAACGTTGGGTTCGCCTCACCCTATTTTCTTCACCAAATATAACTACTAAATGATGACCACCGTTCTATTCCCTTGTTACCCCCGCTCGACCCAGCTACACTCTTATTACCTGAAAAGAATTGTGAAGCAAAAGGGTGAGCACAACTAGCTCAGTAAAGAATATCATGACCAAAGATAATTCAATTATCAATAGCCTTCATCAACAATAAATCAGAGATTTAGAACATATGGTAAATGATAAAAATTTTAACCATAGTTACAGCGGAACGAACAATCCATTAGAAGAGTCAAATAGACTATAAAGTCTATTATCTTCTCCATGTTAAAAATCCACCAACAATGTTTTATCCCTGTAACATTAATCAACAATTCTGGTCCACAATCATATGAATAACTCATAATCATAACTGTAGTTCTAAATTCCTCTTCTCATCCAGGACGAAGATAATTTTCATCACCTATCTTTACCTGAAACATCAAAGATCATGGTTACACCAAATCACATTTCATGTTCATAATCATACTAATAACTTCATCTTTGCACTACGGCCAAAGATATTCATTTGTATCACCAGTTGGTCATGTTCATCTCAACATCTGTTCATCTTTGCACTACTGGCCAAAGATATTCAACAACATGTCATTTTTACACTACGGGCCAAAGATATTCATCAACAATTCATCTTTGCACTACAGGCCAAAGATATTCCTCAACAGTTCATATTTGCACTACGGCCAAATATATTCATCAATAGTTCATATTTGCACTACAGGCCAATTATATTAATATCTCAAAGAAATATATAATCATTTCAGAATTTATATAAACAATAATTATAACCATGTTGATCAATTCACCTTTGCACTTAAGCTTAAGATATTCAATTATAAATTCAATGGTCATGATCATACCAGTCACAATTCAACTTTGCACTACAGGCCAAAGAGAACCCTAGTCATGATCATACCAATAATCTACCCATCTTTACACTCAAGTGAAAGAGAAATTCAACATCAAGGTTATAAAAATATTATATATGATAATAAAAACATTATTATCAACAACTGTATTTATTTTTAAGAGCAACAATCATAAATCAACGATAATTTGGTCAGAAAAAGAAACTAATTTTTCTGTGAATAGTAACTCGTGAATAGTAACTCGTGAATAGTAACTCATGAATAGTAACTTCGACATGAAAAAGGTAAAAATTCCACAATAAAATTCATATCAATATTTCGGCATAATGATATTGAAAGAATAATATTTCTTAACCTTATAAACAATTTATTTAAATTGTTTACACTTTACTAATTAACGCATTTAATCATCATAAAATGCCAACTCTTAAAATTTCATCACCAATAACCAAAACCCTCATCAAAAATCTGCATATAACTCATATATGATTCTCAAGCCATAAAATCCTATTTTTCAATTTTCTTTCTTCACAAAACATATTTAATTCATTTACTCATAACTAGACCATTTTTATGAAAAATACCAAATCAGTTCCAAAAATATTTCTTTTCTGGGATTTAGCATAATATAGTCCCATAGTGAACATATATTTTTCTCAGAATTTTTAAAACTCATTTACTATTTTTCATATGGCCAAAACCACCGAATATTTAGACATTTATCAAAAATTATACTTTTGTCCAAAAATTCTGAAATTTACAGAGTATACTTCTATCATATACATGTACTCCCAATAAAAATTTCATCAATTTTGGAGTTAACCACAAGGAATTATAAGCGGTTACTTTTAAAATAGTCTTTTCTCATAAAATTCATAACTCTCAATCTATACATCTAAAAATCACCATTTTTGGACACAATCAAGAAAACTCATCAAAATATCATTTCAAATTTTTCCAGAATTTTTGAAGATCAGAAAAATTACGAAACTGAAAATCATAACAACCCTTAAAATCCCTTACTATCCCTTATAATCCCTTACCTCAAAAGAGCAGTACTTCTGACTGGATATCGGATATGATGCTGAAAGAAACTTGCACTGATGAATAGCAACTCACTAAGTATCTAAAAACTCACAAAATATGCTTCATAATATAGAGAGAGAAAGAGAGAAAGCTTATATTTCTGGTGTGATTTTCAATTCTAACTTAGCCCTCTATTTATAGGAAAATTTTGGTAGGTTTGACCTGCAACCTGATGGCTTTACCTGCTACTATTCCCACCCACCACATTTGAAATATAATTCAGCATATTTCTTCACCAACCACAAGTGGGGCCCACCAATTCTAGAATTTTCCACCAAAATGATAAACTCAGAAAATTCAACAATTTCTGAACCAGTCATCTCGTAAAATTCATAACAAATCATACGTTCATTTTTAACGGTTCAAAATTTGTGGACATATACTCAACTTATATATGTATAACATATCCAAAAATTACCACGATCCAACGGTCGGATTAAAAATTATAACCCTCGCAAAATATCTCAAAAACCCTGATTTTTAATACCTCCATTCCGACAAAAATACGGATAAAAATCTCAACATTAACTCCTTCATTTTTTAACCACAAAAATATATCCCTCATTTATATCCACATAAAATAAATATTTTCTTATCATATGAATCAATAATTAATTATTCACAAATAATATTACAGAATCACATTTATGACAACCAGGCCGTTCCCAGGAAAGAGGGGGCTTTCCAATATGAATTTCTCCTTACTGGCGCGCAATTAGATGACAAACCTCTCCTTAGACAGAACTTTCTAGACATTGCCAATAATGTTATCTAATAATATTATTCAAATAATATGAATTATTGATCTGATAAAGGAAAATACTGTGCAACAACAATTATTGAAACAACAATAATATAAAATATCAACGCAATAATTATTGAATCAATAAAATAAAATATTGAACAGTAACTACTGTAACAATTATTGAGTAGTGCCTTCTTACGTAAGAATCAATAATTTCAAAAATACTGTGCAATACCGTGTGCTACTGTGCAATAACGCGTATTACTGTATTTTAATCACCGGGTATTCCAACAGTGTTAACGGTAACAACTACGCCGTTATTTGTAAAAACTTAAATTTGTCGTTTTCTTCACCCGACAGTTATTCGTTATGGGGCCCACAAATAGCTGCGCCGTCGTACGAATATTCCACGACAGAAAGAATATTCCACGACCAAACGAATATTCCCCGACAACAATGATTATTTTATAACCACTTGTGTATTTTGAAAAAAAAAATCATATATCACCCTTAACTTTAACATTTATCAATTTAACCATTTACTGAATAGTAATTATAAGAAAAAATGAATACTTTTATTTCATAAAATTCGGGGTCTTACAATCTCCCCTCCTTATGAAATTTCGTCCTCGAAATTTACGTACCTGGTATTTCAAAGAATTGAGAATACATTCCTTTCATTTCAGATTCCATCTTCCCTGTCATCATAATTTCTCCATTGTTCATCTCCTGTATTTCATATATCATTCTAGAATACAGCTTCAAAACAAGGGTTAATTTAACAAATTAACATATCACATAATATCCCGATATTATGACTGACCAACAAAAAGCTTAGGTAGGACACACTAGCGAAGGATTTACTCATCTCTCCCCTCCTAGTTATATTCCCCGATCTCCGCCAGAGATCATATCCCTAAGCTCTGATACCACCTGTGACAACCCCAAAATAGGTCCATTCCACCCAACCCATTCTGAGTCGTCAAATACATGGTACAGAAAATAACTACAACTTTATTACAACAATTGTCGTGCAAAATACAACAACACATATGCTGTGAGTTTGGATACAAATATATACCAAATGTGACTCATGTTCCAACCGTGGACATCACCTCACAATAACACCTTACATAAAGGTATAGTCAAAAACTGTTTTAGAAATTAGAATCTTTGGGAAGTGCTCAAGGAAACCTTCGTACATGGGAGGCCACACATCTAGGTTATGATAGATATCATATGGCCACAGAATTATCCTTGGTTGACCCAATAGACCCCAAAGAAAAACGAGAAGATTACTATCATATTCTTCCCAATGGTGAGTCTTCTCTTGACTTATCATTATCTCCACTGTCTCTAATTGAGAATTATACTTCAAACAAACACCAAGATTATATAGGTAGTGCCCATAGATATACTCAGCAAGTGGATGAGCACAACCCTGTCCTATGATGACACGAGGTTGTATGTCATTAGACATCTTGTATGATAGTGACAAAACACCCTTCCAACGTTGGGTTCGCCTCACCCTATTTTCTTCACCAAATATAACTACTAAATGATGACCACCGTTCTATTCCCTTGTTACCCCCGCTCGACCCAGCTACACTCTTATTACCTGAAAGGAATTGTGAAGCAAAAGGGTGAGCACAACTAGCTCAGTAAAGAATATCATGACTAAAGATAATTCAATTATCAATAGCCTTCATCAACAATAAATCAGAGATTTAGAACATATGGTAAATGATAAAAATTTTAACCATAGTTGCAGCGGAACGAGCAATCCATTAGAAGAGTCAAATAGACTATAAAGTCTATTATCTTCTCCATGTTAAAAATCCACCAACAATGTTTTATCCCTGTAACATCAATCAACAATTCTGGTCCACAATCATATGAATAACTCATAATCATAACTGTAGTTCTAAATTCCTCTTCTCATCCAGGACGAAGATAATTTTCATCACCTATCTTTACCTGAAACATCAAAGATCATGGTTATACCAAATCACATTTCCTGTTCATAATCATACTAATAACTTCATCTTTGCACTACGGCCAAAGATATTCATTTGTATCACCAGTTGGTCATGTTCATCTCAACATCTGTTCATCTTTGCACTACTGGCCAAAGATATTCAACAACATGTCATTTTGCACTACGGGCCAAAGATATTCATCAACAATTCATCTTTGCACTACAGGCCAAAGATATTCCTCAACAGTTCATATTTGCACTACGGCCAAATATATTCATCAATAGTTCATATTTGCACTACAGGCCAAATATATTAATATCTCAAAGAAATATATAATCATTTCAGAATTTATATAAACAATAATTATAACCATGTTGATCAATTCACCTTTGCACTTAAGCTTAAGATATTCAATTATAAATTCAATGGTCATGATCATACCAGTCACAATTCAACTTTGCACTACAGGCCAAAGAGAACCCTAGTCATGATCATACCAATAATCTACCCATCTTTACACTCAAGTGAAAGAGAAATTCAACATCAAGGTTATAAAAATGTTATATATGATAATAAAAACAATATTATCAACAACTGTATTTATTTTTAAGAGCAACAATCATAAATCAACGATAATTTGGTCAGAAAAAGAAACCAATTTTTCTGTGAATAGTAACTCGTGAATAGTAACTCGTGAATAGTAACTCATGAATAGTAACTTCGACATGAAAAAGGTAAAAATTCCACAATAAAATTCATACCAATATTTCGGTATAATGATATTGAAAGAATAATATTTCTTAACCTTATAAACAATTTATTTAAATTGTTTACACTTTACTAATTAATGCATTTAATCATCATAAAATGCCAACTCTTAAAATTTCATCACCAATAACCAAAACCCTCATCAAAAATCTGCATATACCTCATATAGGATTCTCAAGCCATAAAATCCTATTTTTCAATTTTCTTTCTTCACAAAACATATTTAATTCATTTACTCATAACTAGACCATTTTCATGAAAAATACCAAATCAGTTCCAAAAATATTTCTTTTCTGGGATTTAGCATAATATAGTCCCATATTGAACATATATTTTTCTCAGAATTTTTAAAAGTCATTTACTATTTTTCATATGGCCAAAACCACCGAATATTTAGACATTTATCAAAAATTATACTTTTGTCCAAAAATTCTGAAATTTACAGAGTATACTTCTATCATATACATGTACTCCCAATAAAAATTTCATCAATTTTGGAGTTAACCACAAGGAATTATAAGCGGTTACTTTTAAAATAGTCTTTTCTCATAAAATTCATAACTCTCAATCTATACATCCAAAAATCACCATTTTTGGACACAATCAAGAAAACTCATCAAAATATCATTTCAAATTTTTCCAGAATTTTTGAAGATCAGAAAAATTACGAAACTGAAAATCATAACAACCCTTAAAATCCCTTACTATCCCTTATAATCCCTTACCTCAAAAGAGCAGTACTTCTGACTGGATATCGGATATGATGCTGAAAGAAACTTGCACTGATGAATAGCAACTCACAAGTATCTAAAAACTCACAAAATATGCTTCATAATATAGAGAGAGAAAGAGAGAAAGCTTATGTTTCTGGTGTGATTTTCAATTCTAACTTAGCCCTCTATTTATAGGAAAATTTTGGTAGGTTTGACCTGCAACCTGATGGCTTTACCTGCTACTATTCCCACCCACCACATTTGAAATATAATTCAGCACATTTCTTCACCAACCACAAGTGGGGCCCACCAATTCTAGAATTTTCCACCAAAATGATAAACTCAGAAAATTCAACAATTTCTGAACCAGTCATCTCGTAAAATTCATAACAAATCATACGTTCATTTTTAACGGTTCAAAATTTGTGGACATATACTCAACTTATATATGTATAACATATCCAAAATATTACCACGATCCAACGGTCGGATTAAAAATTATAACCCTCGCAAAATATCTCAAAAACCCTGATTTTTAATACCTCCATTCCGACAAAAATACGGATAAAAATCTCAACATTAACTCCTTCATTTTTTAACCACAAAAATATATCCCTCATTTATATCCACATAAAATAAATATTTTCTTATCATATGAATCAATAATTAATTATTCACAAATAATATTACAGAATCACATTTATGACAACCAGGCCGTTCCCAGGAAAGAGGGGGCTTTCCAATAATGAATTTCTCCTTACTGGCGCGCAATTAGATGACAAACTTCTCCTTAGACAGAACTTTCTAGACATTACCAATAATGTTATCTAATAATATTATTCAAATAATATGAATTATTGATCTGATAAAGGAAAATACTGTGCAACAACAATTATTGAAACAACAATAATATAAAATATCAACGCAATAATTATTGAATCAATAAAATAAAATATTGAACAATAACTACTGTAACAATTATTGAGTAGTGCCTTCTTACGTAAGAATCAATAATTTCAAAAATACTGTGCAATACCGTGTGCTACTGTGCAATAACGCGTATTACTGTATTTTAATCACCGGGTATTCCAACAGTGTTAACGGTAACAACTACGCCGTTATTTGTAAAAACTTAAATTTGTCGTTTTCTTCACCCGACAGTTATTCGTTATGGGGCCCACAAATAGCTGCGCCGTCGTACGAATATTCCACGACAGAAAGAATATTCCACGACCAAACGAATATTCCCCGACAACAATGATTATTTTATAACCACTTGTGTATTTTGAAAAAAAAAATCATATATCACCCTTAACTTTAACATTTATCAATTTAACCATTTACTGAATAGTAATTATAAGAAAAAATGAATACTTTTATTTCATAAAATTCGGGGTCGTTACAAAAACTGTTTTAGAAATTAGAATCTTTGGGAAGTGCTCAAGGAAACCTTCGTACATGGGAGGCCACGCATCTAGGTTATGATAGATATCATATGGCCATAGAATTATCCTTGGTTGACCCAATAGACCCCAAAGAAAAACGAGAAGATTACTATCATATTCTTCCCAATGGTGAGTCTTCTCTTGACTTATCATTATCTCCACTGTCTCAAATTGAGAATTATACTTCAAACAAACACCAAGATTATATAGGTAGTGCCCATAGATATACTCAGCAAGTGGATGAGCACAACCCTGTCCTATGATGATACGAGGTTGTGTGTCATTAGACATCTTGTATGATAGTGACAAAACACCCTTCCAACGTTGGGTTCGCCTCACCCTATTTTCTTCACCAAATATAACTACTAAATGATGACCACCGTTCTATTCCCTTGTTACCCCCGCTCGACCCAGCTACACTCTTATTACCTGAAAAGAATTGTGAAGCAAAAGGGTGAGCACAACTAGCTCAGTAAAGAATATCATGACCAAAGATAATTTAATTATCAATAGCCTTCATCAACAATAAATCAGAGATTTAGAACATATGGTAAATGATAAAAATTTCAACCATAGTTGCAGCGGAACGAGCAATCCATTAGAAGAGTCAAATAGACTATAAAGTCCATTATCTTCTCCATGTTAAAAATCCACCAACAATGTTTTATCCCTGTAACATTAATCAACAATTCTGGTCCACAATCATATGAATAACTCATAATCATAACTGTAGTTCTAAATTCCTCTTCTCATCCAGGACGAAGATAATTTTCATCACCTATCTTTACCTGAAACATCAAAGATCATGGTTACACCAAATCACATTTCATGTTCATAATCATACTAATAACTTCATCTTTGCACTACGACCAAAGATATTCATTTGTATCACCAGTTGGTCATGTTCATCTCAACATCTGTTCATCTTTGCACTACTGGCCAAAGATATTCAACAACATGTCATTTTTACACTACGGGCCAAAGATATTCATCAACAATTCATCTTTGCACTACAGGCCAAAGATATTCCTCAACAGTTCATATTTGCACTACGGCCAAATATATTCATCAACAGTTCATATTTGCACTACAGGCCAATTATATTAATATCTCAAAGAAATATATAATCATTTCAGAATTTATATAAACAATAATTATAACCATGTTGATCAATTCACCTTTGCACTTAAGCTTAAGATATTCAATTATAAATTCAATGGTCATGATCATACCAGTCACAATTCAACTTTGCACTACAGGCCAAAGAGAACCCTAGTCATGATCATACCAATAATCTACCCATCTTTACACTCAAGTGAAAGAGAAATTCAACATCAGGGTTATAAAAATGTTATATATGATAATAAAAACATTATTATCAACAACTGTATTTATTTTCAAGAGCAACAATCATAAATCAACGATAATTTGGTCAGAAAAAGAAACTAATTTTTTTGTGAATAGTAACTCGTGAATAGTAACTCATGAATAGTAACTCGTGAATAGTAACTCGTGAATAGTAACTCATGAATAGTAACTTCGACATGAAAAAGGTAAAAATTTCACAATAAAATTCATATCAATATTTTGGCATAATGATATTGAAAGAATAATATTTCTTAACCTTATAAACAATTTATTTAAATTGTTTACACTTTACTAATTAACGCATTTAATCATCATAAAATGACAACTCTTAAAATTTCATCACCAATAACCAAAACCCTCATCAAAAATCTGCATATAACTCATATATGATTCTCAAGCCATAAAATCCTATTTTTCAATTTTCTTTCTTCACAAAACATATTTAATTCATTTACTCATAACTAGACCATTTTTATGAAAAATACCAAATCAGTTCCAAAAATATTTCTTTTCTGGGATTTAGCATAATATAGTCCAATATTGAACATATATTTTTCTCAGAATTTTTAAAACTCATTTACTATTTTTCATATGGCCAAAACCACCGAATATTTAGACATTTATCAAAAATTATACTTTTGTCCAAAAATTCTGAAATTTACAGAGTATACTTCTATCATACACATGTACTCCCAATAAAAATTTCATCAATTTTGGAGTTAACCACAAGGAATTATAAGCGGTTACTTTTAAAATAGTTTTTTCTCATAAAATTTATAACTCTCAATCTATACATCTAAAAATCACCATTTTTGGACACAATCAAGAAAACTCATCAAAATATCATTTCAAATTTTTCCAGAATTTTTGAAGATCAGAAAAATTACGAAACTGAAAATCATAACAACCCTTAAAATCCCTTACTATCCCTTACAATCCCTTACCTCAAAAGAGCAGTACTTCTGACTGGATATCGGATATGATGCTGAAAGAAACTTGCACTGATGAATATCAACTCACTAAGTATCTAAAAACTCACAAAATATGCTTCATAATATAGAGAGAGAAAGAGAGAAAGCTTATGTTTCTGGTGTGATTTTCAATTCTAACTTAGCCCTCTATTTATAGGAAAATTTTGGTAGGTTTGACCTGCAACCTGATGGCTTTACCTGGTACTATTCCCACCCACCACATTTGAAATATAATTCAGCACATTTCTTCACCAACCACAAGTGGGGCCCACCAATTCTAGAATTTTCCACCAAAATGATAAACTCCGAAAATTCAACAATTTCTGAACCAGTCATCTCGTAAAATTCATAACAAATCATACGTTCATTTTTAACGGTTCAAAATTTGTGGACATATACTCAACTTATATATGTATAACATATCCAAATATTACCACGATCCAACGGTCGGATTAAAAATTATAACCCTCGCAAAATATCTCAAAAATCCTGATTTTTAATACCTCCATTCCGACAAAAATACGGATAAAAATCTCAACATTAACTCCTTTATTTTTTAACCACAAAAATATATCCCTCATTTATATCCACATAAAATAAATATTTTCTTATCATATGAATCAATAATTAATTATTCACAAATAATATTACAGAATCACATTTATGACAACCAGGCCGTTCCCAGGAAAGAGGGGGCTTTCCAATAAGAATTTTTCCTTACTGGCGCGCAATTAGATGACAAACCTCTCCTTAGACAAAACTTTCTAGACATTACCAATAATGTTATCTAATAATATTATTCAAATAATATGAATTATTGATCTGATAAAGGAAAATACTGTGCAACAACAATTATTGAAACAACAATAATATAAAATATCAACGCAATAATTATTGAATCAATAAAATAAAATATTGAACAATAACTACTGTAACAATTATTGAGTAGTGCCTTCTTACGTAAGAATCAATAATTTCAAAAATACTATGCAATACCGTGTGCTACTGTGCAATAACGCGTATTACTGTATTTTAATCACCGGGTATTCCAACAGTGTTAACGGTAACAACTACGCCGTTATTTGTAAAAACTTAAATTTGTCGTTTTCTTCACCCGACAGTTATTCGTTATGGGGCCCACAAATAGCTGCGCCGTCGTACGAATATTCCCCGACAGAAAGAATATTCCACGACCAAACGAATATTCCCCGACAACAATGATTATTTTATAACCACTTGTGTATTTTGAAAAAAAAAATCATATATCACCCTTAACTTTAACATTTATCAATTTAACCATTTACTGAATAGTAATTATAAGAAAAAATGAATACTTTTATTTCATAAAATTCGGGGTCTTACAGATATTCAAGAGTTTAAATGGTCCTCTCCGACTTCCCGTCCGTCTGAGGATGATATGCAGAACTGAATCGTAAATCCGTGTCCATAACTTTCTGCAAACTGGCCCAAAACTGTGAAGTAAATCTTGAGTCTCAATCAGAAACTATGGATATTGGCATACCATGCAGTCTTATTATTTTATTTATGTATATATGAGCAAGACGTTCAAGTGAATAAGTTTCTCGTATGGGTAAGAAATGAGCAGACTTGGATAATCTATCGATAATGAACCAAATTGCATTTTTGCCTTGAGAAACCTTAAGAAGACCAGTAACGAAATCCATGTTAATGTACTCCAACATCCATTCTGAAATTTCAAGTGGTTGCAATGGACCTTTTGGCACTTGATGCTCTGCCTTGACTCGTTGACAAGATAAACACCTTGAGATAAACTCTGCTATCTCTCTTTTCATATTGCTCCACCAAAAGGTATGTCGAAGATCACGATACATTTTGGTACTCTCAGGATGGATTGCAAACGGTGTGTTGTGTGCCTCCATCATGATTTTATACTTCAAATCAGAGTCGTTAGGAACACAAAGTCTGGAGTTGACTCGAATAATTCCTTCTTCGTCGATTCTTACTTTTAGAATAGAACCTTCTTGCACTTTCTTCTTCATACGCATCAGTTCTGGGTCTATAGCTTGAGTAGCTTTAACTTTATCGATTAAAGTCAATTCTACTAGTATATTTGATATCATCACGTGGGTTCTCGAAATCTTTAACTCTATCTTCATCCTTTGTAAGTCATACAAAATGGGCATTTACGTTGACAATATCGCACTCGTACCCGCAGATGATCTTCTACTCAACGCGTCAGTTACCACGTTCGCTTTTTCAAGATGGTATTGAATGGTATGATCGTAATCTTTCAACAGCTCTAGCCAACATCTTTGGCGCATGTTACGTTCATTTTGGGTGAAAAAATATTTGAGGGTTTTGTATCGGGTTCAAGGTCAATACAAAATTCGATTTCACGCTCTGGGGGTAGACCAAGAAGTTCTTCAGGGAATACGTCAGGAAATTTATTAACAATAGAAATATCATTCAAATATGACGTATTTTTGTTTAAATCCGTGACATGGGCTAAGAAAGCTTGACATCCGTTTTTTAATAAACGAATGGCTTTATGGCTTGATATAACACTGATTGACTTTAGTGGTTTGGTTGCTTGAATTCGCATAATAGGTTGGTTAGGAATATGAAAGCTAACGACCTTACGAAAATAATCAGTTTTAGCATGATTAGTAGTTAACTAATCAATTCCTAAAATCACATCAAATGCAAGTATTTTCAAAGAAATAAGATCAACAGGTAATGTGAGGGTGCCGATTTGAATCAAACAAGATTTATAAATAGTGGATGCAATGAAAGTTTCTCCCAACAAAGTTTCAACAGATAAGTCAAAGTCTAATTTCTCTAGAGTCAAATTTAAATGTTAAGCGCAAGTAGGTGAAATAAACGAATGGGTAGAACCGATATCAAATAAGGTATAGACTTCGCAAGAGTTTATGATTAGCTTACCCGTGATAACCTCGTTCGGGCTCCTCGCTTTTTGAAAGGTCACGACAAACACTCTCCCTTGAACTACCGACTTTAACTTGTCTAGAACAGCCTTTGGTGTCTCCATCCTAGATGGACTTGACTTCACTACACGACAAAATCGAGTTAGGTGACCTCTCTTCCGCAATGGAAACACGCTTTGGGTTACTGCGTATAGTTTGGACTAATGTGTCCCTCCTCTCCACATTTGTAGCATACGACCGGTAGTCGTTCTCCTTCTTTAAAAATGGGTGTTGGTGCTACTGTCTTTCCATCATTATTAAATCTCATCTTTTTGAAATTTTCACTTCTATTATCTTGCCCAAGATTACCACCGAAGTGGTTACCATTTCTAGCATGATGATTCCCTCCATGTTTGTTGTCACTGCTTCGATGACCGCTACCACTTGTATAACTATTATCATTTTACCGGCTGCTATCTTTTGGTTGGGCTGACTCATTATCGCGCTCCAATAATTGAGCCTTATTCACAACATCTGAATACAAGCAAAGTTTGTGAGAAATGAGGTATTGACATATTTCGGGTTTCAAACCTCGCAAAAATATTCGTGTCATACGCTCCTTATTATCTACTAAATGGGATGCAAATCGGGATAACTCTGTAAATTTAGCCTCGTATTGCGATACGATCATAATGTTTTGTTCCAGCTTGATAAATTCTACCTTCTTCATGTGACGAATACTCTCAGGAAAGTATTTATTGTTGAACAATTCTAGAACTTCTCTCATGACATTTTCAGTACGGAAGGTTAAGTACGTTTTACAGATTCACACCAATAATCTACCTCTCCTCGCAACATGAAAGTGACAAAGGGAACCTTTTGCTTCTCGGAGCATCCCAAGACATCAAATATCTTGGTGATCTGCTTAATCTACGTCTCTGCCTTAAGTAGTTCTGGATTTCCCAAAAACTCTGGTGGTCCCAACTATTTGAATTTCTTAGCAATGACCAGCCGTGAGTTGTCATTGTTTTCACCTGCATTTTGAACAGGAGTCTCTCTCGCTTGGTGTTGCATGAATTGCAAAAATCTCCTAAACATCCCATCGTTCATCATTTGGTCGGTGTTGTTTACATGAGGATTATTGCCTTCCTGATGCACATTATCCTAGTTATCGATCAGCGGTAACTCAACGGTCTCATGTGCTCCATTGCTTGTCTCAAAATTTTCAGATGCTATTTTCAAACACTGTCGCAAAACAAGGGTTAATTGAAATGTCACATATTATCCCTATATTCTGACCGACCAATTAAATAACAATTAAGCTTAGGTAGATCATACTAGCGAAGGATTTACCCGTATCTCTCCTCCTAGTTCTAGCCTCAAATCTAAGCCAAGGATCATATCCTTAAGCCTTGATACCAACTGTGATGCCCCCAAAATAGGTATACACAACCCATTCTGAGTCGCCAAAGATATGGTACAGAATTTAAATACAAACTTCATTTATACAATACAACAAAACGTAGCTGAGAGTTTTCACACGAATATTGTCGCGTAGACAATATCCAAACTCAAATGGAATCCTCATTACAATTATTATCACACTATTTTATAGAATAGTGAGGACTACTATAGCCACCATCTTGGACCATCACTCTATTCCCCGACTAGTCCCAGCTATATTCTCATTTCCTGGAGAGAATAATGAAAAAAAAGAGTGAGCTCAACTAGCCCAATAAGGAATATTAAGACTAAGATAATGTAGAATAAATTATCTTTAGTCTTCAACAATATAAAAACTGATAGAATACAATAGACAACAAGTTTAACTGCAGTAAAACAAGCAATCTATTAGAAGAGTCAAGTAGAGTATAGTGTCTACTATCTTTTATGATTTAAAAGTTTATCATCAATATTTTATCTCTGTAACACAGCTCAATAAATAATCCACATCATCGAATTATCCATGCACTACGGGCTAAGGATATTCATTATTATCACATTCACGAATTATCCATGCACTACGGGCCAAGGATATTCGTTATTATCACCAGTAGTCATAATCATGCCAACAACTGTCCATCAATACACTACGGGCCAATGAGAACTTTTATCACATCATTTCTAACATTACATGTCATGATTATACCGATACATAGTCATAATCATATCAATCAACAGTCCATCTATGCACTACGGGCTAAAGATAACTTTCATCACAATATAAGCATGAGGATGATGACAATGATATAAGAATTCAATTAAACAAAATCAAGGATAAATATTAAAGACTTTTAATTTATCCAGAGTTAAAAAATATCCAAATTGTCAACATGATAACTGTTTTGTGGAGTAAAATTTAAGAACAATATTCATGTATCAAAAATAATTTGGACAAAAAAGAAATTAATTTTTGTCGTGAATAGTACCCCGTGAACAGTACTTCGTAAATAGTACTCTGTGAATAGTACTCCGACATGAAAAGATCAAAATTTAACAAGAATGTTCAAAAAAATATTCTTGTAAAAAGATAATAGATTGAACGCAAATTTCAAGGATATGCTATTAATTTCAAAGAGTATAGAAGCAATACTTAACAAAATGAGTGTAAAATTCGGAATCTGAAATGAAATAATATTACTTACATACTACAGAGTATGGAAAATTTTTTATTTCATACGAATATTGAACAAAAATAATATCCCTTACCTTAAAAGGAGAGTATTTCTGACTGGTAGGGCGGAGATATTCTTGAAGAAAACTTACGCTGTTTTCTACACTCAAAGCTTCCTTAAACTCTAAAGAAATACACTCAATATTATAGAAGAAGAATTCTCTGATTCTGGTGTGATTTTCAATTCTAAACTAAGCATCCTATTTATAGGAGAATGGCTGAATACTATTTAGAAAATAAAATCACGGACTGCACAGTAACCAAAATCACGGGCGATATTTTGATCGGCTGAAAAAATAATTTAATTTTACTATACAACACTATTTTACACTATACAAATACTATACAGTACTATACAAACAATAAAATATAATATATTCTATTTTACATAAAAAACAAAAATTATATATATGTATATAATAGTACCCCCCGTGATATATATCCCCCTCGTGACATTATTAAATATATATATATATATATATATATATATAACAAAATTGAGATAACTTTCTACCGATAATTTTAAAAAATGGATAAGTGGGGATCCATATAATAAGCCAAACTTACAACAAATACTTCATAAAAATTCCCTCTGTTTATCTCAATTCACTTGGCTTCACAAAATACATTTTTAATAACATTTATTCATCATTAATGTCATAACTTGCAATATTAACAACCAGATCATTCACAGGAAAGAGGATGCTTTCCGATAAGGATTTCTCCTTATTGACGAGCAATTAGGTGACCAAACCTCTTTTCTTGACATAACTTTCTAGACATCGTCAATAATACAAATAATAATATGAATTACTTTGTCGTTTCAATTATTGATTTAATAATACAAAATATTGTGACAATAATTGAATCAATAACGTGAGATACTATACATCAATTACTGTGGCAATAATTGAACAAAACTGAGTGACTTCTCACGTAAACATCAATAATCAAAGATACTGTACAATATCGTGTGCTACTATTCAACCACATATATTACTGTACTTTTATCACCGGGTATTTCAACAGTTAATGGTAAAACTTTAGTCGTTATTTTTATAAAAAGTTATTTATGTCGTTTTCTAACTC
The DNA here is from genome assembly GCA_016801055.1 of Panax notoginseng. Lineage (NCBI taxonomy): Eukaryota > Viridiplantae > Streptophyta > Magnoliopsida > Apiales > Araliaceae > Panax > Panax notoginseng. The sequence continues at coordinate 168,677,713 of CM029021.1, forward strand.
CGACAGTAATTCTGTTGTGGGGTCCACCAATAATTGTGTCGTCGTATGAATATTCCCTTATAAAACGAATATTCCCCGACCAAACGAATATTTTATGACAACTTGCTTACTTTGCAAAATTTGTAAATATTACCCACAACTATAACATTATATGAAATCCACACCATAATATTCAAAATGATATTTAGAGAAAATTAAATCTTTATTCATAAAAGTTGGGGTCTTACAAAAACTAGGTTATGAACTTACCTTCTTGATGTTTTCTTCCTCGTAGCTATAAATCTCAAGTAGTTCGCCACCTTCTTCCCTTCTTCTTGGACTCCACAAAAAAATAAGAACTCCTCAAAGTTTTTTCTTTTCTCTGTATTTCTATCTAACTCTCTTACTTAGAAAATTCAAGCAATGACTCAAACTCTAGCAAATGACTTAGGAGCTCCTATTTATAGGCAAATTCCATGTACCAAATACATGTATGAATACTTATATAATACTTGCATTTTATACATCTAATTTATACATCCAATAAGGTAATAACAAACTGTAAGACCCCGAATTTTATGAAATAAAAGTATTCAATTTTTCTATTCAGTAAATGGTTAAATTGATAAATGTTAAAGTTAAGGGTGATATATAAAATATTCATTATTGTCGGGGAATATTCGTTTGGTCGTGGAATATTCTTTCTGTCGGGGAATATTCGTACGACGGCGCAGCTATTTGTGGGCCCCATAACGAATAACTGTCGGATGAAGAAAATGACAAATTTAAGTTTTTACAAATAACGGCGTAGTTGTTACCGTTAACACTGTTGGAATAGCCGGTGGTTAAAATACAGTAATACGCGTTATTGCACAGTAGCACACGGTATTGCACAGTATTTTTAAAATTATTGATTCTTACGTAAGAAGGCACTACTCAATAATTGTTACAGTAATTACTGTTCAATATTTTATTTTATTGATTCAATAATTGCTGCGTTGATATTTTATATTATTGTTGTTTCAATAATTGTTGCTGCACAGTATTTTCCTTTATCAGATCAATAATTCATATTATTTGAATAATATTATTAGATAACATTATTGTCAATGTCTAGAAAGTTCTGTCTAAGGAGAGGTTTGGTCATCTAATTGCGCGCCAGTAAGGAGAAATTCTTATTGGAAAGCCCCCTCTTTCCTGGGAACGGCCTGGTTGTCATAAATGTGATTCTGTAATATTATCTGTGAATAATTAATTATTGATTCATATGATAAGGAAATATTTATTTTATGTGGATATAAACGAGGGATATATTTTTGTGGTTAAAAATGAAGGAGTTAATGTTGAGGTTTTTATCAGTATTTTTGTCGGAATGGAGGTATTAAAAATCAGGGTTTTTGAGATATTTTGCGGGGGTTATAATTTTTAATCCGACCGTTGGATCGTGGTAATTTTTGGATATGTTATACATATATAAGTTGAGTATATGTCCACAAATTTTGAACCGTTAAAAATGAACGTATGATTTATTATGAATTTTACGAGATGACTGGTTCAGAAATTGTTGAATTTTCGGAGTTTATCATTTTGGTGGAAAATTCTAGAATTAGTGGGCTCCACTTGTGGTTGGTGAAGAAATGTGCTGAATTATATTTCAAATGTGGTGGGTGGGAATAGTAGCAGGTAAAGCCATCAGGTTGCAGGTCAAACCTACCAAAATTTTCCTATAAATAGAGGGCTAAGTTAGAATTGAAAATCACACCAGAAACATAAGCTTTCTCTCTTTCTCTCTCTATATTATGAAGCATATTTTGTGAGTTTTTAGATACTTGGTGAGTTGCTATTCATCAGTGCAAGTTTTCTTCAGCATCATATCCGATATCCAGTCAGAAGTACTGCTCTTTTGAGGTAAGGGATAGTAAGGGATATTAAGGGATTTTAAGGGTTGTTATGATTTTCAGTTTCGTAATTTTTCTGATCTTCAAAAATTCTGGAAAAATTTGAAATGATATTTTGATGAGTTTTCTTGATTGTGTCCAAAAATGGTGATTTTTGGATGTATAGATTGAGAATTATGAATTTTATGAGAAAAGACTATTTTAGAAGTAACAGCTTATAATTCCTTGCGGTTAACTCCAAAATTGATGAAATTTTTATTGGGAGTACATGTATATGATAGAAGTATACTCTGTAAATTTTAGAATTTTTAGACAAAAGTACAATTTTTGATAAATGTCTAAATATTCGGCTATTTTGGCCATATGAAAAATAGTAAATGACTTTTAAAAATTTTGAGAAAAATATATGTTCACTATGGGACTATATTATGCTAAATCTCAGAAAAGAAATATTTTTAGAACTGATTTGGTATTTTTCATGAAAATAGACTACTTATGAGAAAATGAATTAAATATGTTATGTGAAGTAAGAAAATTGAAAATAGGATTTTATGGCTTGAGAATCCTATATATGAGGTATATGCAGATTTTTGATGAGGGTTTTGGTTATTGATGATGAAATCTTAAGAGTTGGCATTTTATGATGATTAAATGCATTAATTAGTAAAGTGTAAACAATTTAAATAAATTGTTTATAAGCTTAAGAATATTATTCTTTCAATATCATTATACTGAAATATTAGTATGTATATTATTGTGGAATTTCTACCTTTTTCATGTCAGGGTTACTATTCACGAGTTACTATTCATGAGTTACTATTCACGAGTTACTATTCACGACAAAATTGGTTTCTTTTTCTAACCAAATTATAGTTGATTTATGAATATTACTCTTGAGATTAAATTTATATGTTGATCATATTATTTTTATCATCATATATAACATTTTTATAACCCTGATGTTGAAATTCTCTTTCACTGGAGTGTAAAGATGGGTAGATTATTGGTATGATCATGACTAGGGTTCTCTTTGGCCTGTAGTACAAAGTTGAATTGTGACTGGTATGATCATGACCATTGAATTTATAATTGAATATCTTAAGCTTAAGTGCAAAGGTGAATTGATCAACATGGTTATAATTATTGTTTATATAAATTCTAAAATGATTATAATTCTTTGAGATATTAATATATTTGGCATGTAGTGCAAATATGAACTGTTGATGAATATATTTGGCCTGTAGTGCAAATATGAACTGTTGATGAATATCTTTGGCCTGTAGTGCAAAGATGATATGTTGTTGAATATCTTTGGCCTGTAGTACAAAGATGAACTGTTGTTGAATATCTTTGGCCAGTAGTGCAAAGATAAACTGTTGACGAATATCTTTGGCCCGTAGTGCAAAGATGGATTTGTTAGTATGATTATAAACAGGAATTGTGATTTGGTATAACCATGATCTTTGATGTTTCAGGTAAAGACAGGTGATAAAAATTATCTTCGTCCTGGGTGCGAAGAAAAATTTATAGTCACAATTATGATTATGAGTTATTCATATGATTGTGAAAAGGAACTGTTGAGTGATGTTACATGGATAAAATATTGTTGGTGGATTTTTAACATGGAGAAGATAATAGACTTTATAGTCTATTTGACTCTTCTAATGGATTGCTCGTTCCGCTGCAACTATGGTTGAAATTTTTATCATTTACCATATGTTCTAAATCTCTGATTTATTATTGATGAAGGCTATTGATAATTTAATTATCTTTAGTCATGATATTCTTTACTGAGCTAGTTGTGCTCACCCTTTTGCTTCACAATTCCTTTCAGGTAATAAGAGTGTAGCTGAGTCGAGCGGGGGTAACAAGGGAATAGAACGGTGGTCATCATTTAGTAGTTATATTTGGTGAAGAAAATAGGGTGAGGCGAACCCAACGTTGGAAGGGTGTTTTGTCACTATCATACAAGATGTCTAATGACATACAAGCTCGTGTCATCATAGGACAGGGTTGTGCTCATCCACTTGCTGAGTATATCTATGGGCACTACCTATATAATCTTGGTGTTTGTTTGAAGTATAATTCTCAATTAGAGACAGTGGAGATAATGATAAGTCAAGAGAAGACTCACCATTGGGAAGAATATGATAGTAATCTTCTAGTTTTTCTTTGGGGTCTATTGGGTCAACCAAGGATAATTCTGTGGCCATATGATATCTATCATAACCTAGACGCGTGGCCTCCCATGTACGAAGGTTTCCTTGAGCACTTCCCAAATATTCTAATTTCTAGAACAGTTTTTGACTATACCTTTATGTAAGGTACCTTTGTGAAGTGCTGATACATGATGGTGTCCAATGTCACATTTGGTATATATTTGTATCCAAACTCACAGCATATGTGTTGTTGTATTTTGCACGACAATTGTTGTAATAAAGTTGTAGTTGTTTTCTGTACCATGTATTTGACGACTCAGAATGGGTTGGATGGAATGGACCTATTTTGGGGTCGTTACACAAACGGTAAAAGTTTAGTTCATAAAAAGCATTACCAACCCTATTTAGCCACCTCCTTTTTCATCATTAACATCACATGGGATAACTTGCAAGCTTTTAGGCAGCAAAAATCAGCACTTTAGACAATTTAGGGCGTGGGGGTTCGGTCATGGAGGGAGTTATATATATATATACTTACATCTTGGGTTAGTTCAACACAATATCTATTGAACTTCTAATTTAATTTAGCTTAGGTCATGCATAAAGACTTATACATATTGGGTTCAATTACAACTCTAGCATATTAATTATTTGGGCTATACTCCTAACACATTAAACATGTCTCATTTTACTCACATTCGGCTTAAGTATACTCCTTAGTCCATTACATCATTTACCCATCTCTTAGTTAATCCAATTACTTGGTCCATTTTAATCATTATGTCATACAAAACATAACACTTAATGTGACGCCCCCCAAAATAGGTCTACACAACCTATTCTGAATCGTCAAATACATGATACCGAATCTAAATACAAACTTCCTAATTACAAATATTAAGTTATCGTGCAAATATGACAAAACATAAGCTGAGTTTTAATACAAATATTGTATCGTATACAATATCCAAACTCAAATAAAGTCCTCATTACAATTATTGTCACACTATTTTACAAAATAGTGAAGATTACTATAATAACCATCTTGGACTATTACTCCACTCCCCGACTAGTCACATCTATATTTTCGTCTCCTGAGAAGAACAATAGAACCAAAAGGAAAAGGGTAATCTCAACTAGCCCAGTAAACAATATTATGACTAAGATAATGAAAAACAAATTATCCTTAGTTCTCAATAGTGAAAAATCTGATTGAATACAATAGATAACAAGTTTTAGATCAACAACTGCAGCGGAACAAGCAATTCATTAGGAGAGTCAAGTAGAGTATGATGTCTACTATCTTTTATGATTTAAAAGTCCATCATCAATATTTTATCCCTGTAACATGTGACGCCCCCAAAATAGGTATACATCACCCATTCTTAGTCGCCAAATATATGGTACAAAATACAAATACAAACTTAAATATACAATATGAGCTGTGAGTTTTAATACAAATATTGTCTTCTAGACAGTATTCAAACTCAAAATAAGTCCTCAATACATTTATTATCACACTATTTCACAGAATAGTAAGGACTACTAATCCAAACATCTAGACCGTCACTCCGTTCTCCGACTAGTCCCAGCTATATTCTCATTTTTTGAAGAGAACAATGAAAGTAAAGGGTGAGCTCAACTAGCCCAGTAAGAAATATTATGACTAAGATAATGCATAATAAATTATCGTTAGCCTTCAACAGTGTTAAACTGATAAAATATAATATACATCAAGTTTAACTGCAGCGGAACAAGCAATCCATTAGAAGAGTCAAGTAGAACATGAAATCTTCTATGATTTAAAAAGAATTTATCATCAATTTTATCGCTAAGACTCTGCTTAATAAATAATCCACATCATCCGTCCTTGCACTACGACCAAGGATATTCTTTAGCATCACGACCACAAATTATTCATGCACTACGGGCCAAGGATAACCGTGTATTCATCAATGGTCATGATTATGCCAACAACTGTCCATCAATGCACTACGGGTGAGGAATTTTACCACATCATTTGTAACATTACGATCATGATTATACCGAATAATCCCTGGTCATAATCATACCAAGTCCATCTATGCACTACAAGCCACAGATGACTTTCAACATAATATAAACATGAGGATGATGACAATGATATAAGAATTCAATAAAACAAGTTCAAGGATAAATTTTTATAATTTAATTTATCCAAAAATTAATAACGTCTAAATTGTCAACATGGTACTGCTTTGTGGGATAAAATTTAAGAATAATATTGTACTAAAAATAATTTAGACCGAAAACGAGTCAATTTTTATCATGAATAGTACCCCGGGTGAATAGTACTAGAGTGAATAGTTCTCCGTAAACAGTACTTCGAGAATAGTAACCCCGTGAATAGTACTCCGGCATGAAAAAGTTAAAACTTATCAAGAATGTTCAGAATAATATTTTCATGAAAAGATACTGGATGAAGCGCAAATATCAAGGATATTCTACTAATTTCATAGAGTTTAGAAGCCAAAACTTTAATAAAACGAGTATAAAATTCGAAATCTGAAACGAAATAATATTACTTACATACTATAGAGTATGGAAGAAAATATTATTTCAAGCGAATATTGAACAAAAATAACATTCCTTACCTTGAAAAGAAGAGTATTCCAACTGGTAGGGCGGCGATATTCTTGAAGAAAACTTATACTGTTTTCTATGCTCAAAGCTTTCTAAAATTCAAAAGAAATACGCTCAATATTATAGAAGAAGAATTCTCTTATTCTGGTGTGATTTTCAAGTCTAACTAAGCATCCTATTTATATGAGAATGGAAAGGATACTATGCAATAAAATATTCTAATAAAACGAAAACTTTTAAATAAAATATAATATATATATATATATATATATATATATATATATATAAAATACATATATAATACATATAGTACTCCCGTGACAAACATCAGCCACCTTCCTCCTTCAATTTCAAACGTGGGCCCCACAGTGGGGGCCCCCCACTTATTATTATTATTATTATTATTATTATTATTATTATATATACCGAATAACTTTCTACCGAATATTTTAAAAAATGGGTAAATGGAGATCCATATAATAAGCAAAATTTACACAGATACTTCATAAAAATTCTCTCAATATTTTTAACAACATTTATTGATAAACACGTAATTCATACATTTAATTATCCCTAATTTTGTCCTTTTAATTATATTAGTTTATTAAATTAATACGTTTTATTTTATTTTGTAGGATTTAATATTTGTTGCAATAAAGTCAAAATCTTGGTGATCAAGGGATATTTAATGCTTTTATTCATATAAGAAATATCCAAGAAGAATCCTACAAGGAGTAGGAAAGAGGTTGAACAATCTTGGTGTGCAAGTCAAACCCAACAAGAGAAGAAAAATATATCTAGAAGATTTTTTTGAGAAGTTGATTGGGGACAAAACTGTCCAAGTTCAATTAGGATTCTAAGTTATTTTTCCTATAAATAGGCCTCTTGTTTTAGAGAGAAGTGCACCACTTATTATTTTCTTTTTCTTAGTTCTTCACTAGCGTAGAAGGGAGTAACATATTTAGAGTTTATTTTTTTCTCTTATTCCAATCACGTGTGAAACTACTGTCAGGGAGTATTTGTATCTTTCTTTTATTTATATAATAGAAATTTTCTTTTTAATTATTGTTCTTATTTCATGCGAATTGTAGTACTAATATTATTTGTTTTTGTTTTTAATTCCATGGCTAGCTAAATTTTTAATACCTAGGATTATGATGAAACTAAGTATTTCATAATAATATTTTCTTTCCGTTCCAAAATTAATGCATAATTATTTTCGCCTTCATATTTTCCTCCGCATATATTGCATATGATTTTTATATTGATTGCGAGGTTTTGATAAGTTATAGTTAATCTGTGAATTTTTCATAACTTATGCTTGCCCATATTAATTATATGAATCATTATTTTTAAAGGGACGAGAGAATAATTTGAGAATTGATTTAGGAAATAAAAAATTATTTATTATGTTAATATTTGGTGGATTCTGATTCCTAGGTATCTTTTCTCATTAATAGTTTCCGTTATTAATTAGTAGTTTGAATAATTTAGTTAATAAATTTTCTCCACCATATTTATTTCTAATTCGCCTAAAATATTAATTAAGGATATATTAAAGAATTAATCTAGTCTATGTGGGTTCGACCTGTACTTGTCAGTTCTTCAATTTGATACTGTGCACTTGCAGTTACATATTTTTATCACATCAAGTTTTTGGCGCCGCTGCCGGGGACTAGAATTAATTTTTATTTATTCCTTAATTTTTATTTATTCGAATTAGCTTTAACTCTATATTTTTTTTCCAGAATTATTGAAGTTGATCGGAGGAGCGAAAAGATAAAAATTTTGTTACTATGCTTTCTTCGGTACTTCGTATCTCCATATTTAAAAAAAAAAAGTTTAGTTTTTATTATTATTAATATTTTTTTTATTTGCCGCATTCATGCATTCACTCACGTAGAGCACATCCTGTTAGGTTTTTATTTTTATTTATTATTATTATTATTTTTTGCCAAATATAAACTGTGGTGATTGCTGGAGGATTGAGGTACGTCAAAATTTCTCATTCTTTCGTAATTCACATAGTTTTAGGACACTTTATTTGTTTATAGTTTTTTTATTATTTATGCATTTTCATCTTTAATCTAACAATAAGGGCACAACCCTTAACAAGATAAGGTGGGATTTCATCACCCTTCCTTGGCCCACAAACAATCCAATTTACATTTTGCATGACCATGACCTAATAAAATCAAGTAGACGTTGGCCCATAGGACCCTCGAGCTCAATTAGGACAAGAAACTCCAAGAGGAGTCTGAATTTTAAATTAATCAAACTACTGGTGGCTAGGCAAGTGGTTCAAAAGGTATACGCCTAAAGATTGTGTGGTTAATCAATTAGTCACCGTTTCTACGGAGAGACTCCCACCTTTCTTACACTTACCTGGCTAGTGGTGTGATTAATTTCGAATTTGGTGAACCTTGCGGTGTAACTTGGAACAGTTATGAGCTGTCTAGATTTTAATTAGGTTGACCTTAGAAGTAAATTTATTGTTATTTTTTATTTTATTTATTTATTTATTTTTGTTTTGTTTTGTTTTTTGTGCTTATCTGCTTATTTGTTAAGTAGTGTATGCAAAAAGTGTGGATTAGGGACGAAACATCCCGATTAGTGAGAACACTTGATTTTTCGGATTTCACTTTAAAAGATCTCACTTTAAGAAAAATGGAGGGCGCACAAACTGTTTCTTTAAAGGATCGATGTTATCCTTCCCGCTCTGCCCAACCTTCATGTATCAGTCTACCACCGGTAACTGGTAACAATTTTGAACTTAAGCCACATTTTATAAATATGTTACCTAGGTTCACAGGGATAGAAGATGCATATTTATTTATTCAGGAATTTGAGGAAGTTTGTGCCCTAATGAAAATTCAACAATTGTCTGATGACTCAATTAGGCTAAGATTTATAACATTTGCTTTAAAAGATAATGCTAAAAAATGGTTATATAGCCTACCAAATAATTTCATATCAACTTGGGAGGGATTTGTTGTTACACTTCTAAAAAAATATTTTCCAAATCATAAAACTGCAAAAATTCGGACCGCAATTCATCAATTTTGCCAACATGAAAAAGAGTCATTTTGGAAATATTTTGATAGATTTAAAAATTTGTTATCCCAATGCCCACACCACGGAATTGAGAAATGGAGATTGTGTCAAATTGCTTACGAAGGTTTAGACTATCCCACTAAAACAATGTTAGAGTCAATGTGTCTGGGGGATTTTTTGAATAACGATGAGAAAAAAGCTTGGGAGTTTTTAGAAGACTTAGCAGAAAAAACCATGCAATGGGAAACTACCCGAGAGACCGATAAACCTAGTTCATCTAGGGGTGTTCATATAATTGACAATTCAATTGCTAGAGAAGCTAAGTTGGCTGGTGTACTTAAAAGACTTGAAGCATTAGAAACTAGGGGACAATCACACGTGAACCAAGTTTCAACACCAACACCTTTGTGTCTAAGTAATTCACCAAGCCATGTGATTGAGGAATGTCCTAGAGTCATGTCCCAACTCGAAGAATATGAACAAGTCAATTCAATGTTTCAAAGACCTGCGAATGACCCATTTGCACCCACTTATAATCCAGGTTAGAGAAATCATCCTAATTTTGCATGGAACCAAGGACCTTACCCAAATAATTCTTCAAATCAGGTCAATCAGTCTCTAAATCAATCTTTTCAACCTTACCAAAAGTCAAATCCTAGTCCGTATCAAAATTCAAATCCAGCACCTCAATATCCACCAGGTTTTTCTAATGAAAGTGAGAGGAGACTTAGCACCTTAGAGAAAAGTGTGAGCACCTTAGAGAAGAGTGTGAAAACTGTAATAAAATCCATTTCTCACCTAGAGATCCAAATGAGTCAATTGGCCACTACAGTTAGTGAAAGAGAGAAGGGTAAACTTCCTAGTCAACCCGAGACCAATCCAAAATTTTCAGTTCCTACTCAAAAACCTTATCATGTTAATTCACTTGAAAACAACCAAGTCAATCATGTGAATTCTGTAATTTCTTTAGGGTCTGGAAATTATTTTAACAATCATGCTGGAATTGATAATGAAGAAGAGAAAAATTTAAATGTTAAATCTAATAATCCATCTTCAAAGTTAGCCCAGCCTGAAAAGCCCACAAACTCTGAGTCAGTAGGTCTATCTACTCAGCTTGTGTCAAAAAATGATCAAACCACATCTTCTGAATCAAATGAAAAAGTCTTCAAACCTAAAGCCCCATTCCCTCAAAGACTTATTTCAAATAAGCAGTCAGCCCAGTTGGACAAAATTCTAGAAGTGTTCAAACAAGTAAAAATTAACATTCCTCTTCTAGATGTCATTCAACAAGTTCCCTCATATGCTAAATGTCTAAAAGATTTGTGCACACATAAAAGAACCATTCGTGTTCCTAAGAAAGCTTTTCTAACAGCCCATGTTAGTTCTATCTTGTCATGTCAAGTCCCTGTGAAGTATAAGGACCCCGGTTGTCCTACAATTTCATGCATTATAGGTGACACCTTAATTGAAAAGGCTTTACTTGATTTAGGAGCTAGTGTGAACCTATTACCATTTTCTGTGTACCAAACCTTAGGCTTAGGGGAGTTGAAAAAGACAAGTGTCACACTCCAACTAGCTGACCGTTCTGTTAAAGTACCAAAAGGAATAGTTGAAGATGTACTCATTAAGGTTGGTGATTTTGCCTTCCCTGTTGACTTTATTGTCCTTGAAACCCAGCCTGTTGTCAATCCCAAGGGTCAAATTCCTGTAATTTTAGGTAGACCATTTCTAGCAACTTCTAATGCGTTAATCAATTGTAGAAATGGACTAATGAAATTGACATTTGGGAACATGACAATTGACTTAAATGTGTTTAATGTGGGAGAGCAACCTAGTGATTTGTTTGACCAGTCCGTTGAAGTGAACATGATTCAACAAATATTGGGAAATGAGCTTATGGGGGAAGATGAAATTATTAACTTTTGTCTAAATCATTTTGGTCAAAATTGGGATGAAACTGAATACTTGAATGAGGTCAATGAGATGTTAGACTCCACAGCCCAAAAATCTTACTCTAGATTGGAACCTATAGTTGAATCAAGTTTGACACATTTTGAGCATTTTCACGAGAATCAAATTGACCTTCAATCCTCTTATGATCATTTTAAGTCTACCTTGGGTCCATCCGACGCGCCTTCCAAAAACAATAAATGTGATTTAACAAATGAACCAAAAGTTGTGGACAATGATTATCTTCGATGTTTAGATAATGAGATCATATCTCCCATTTCAGATACTGCATGTGTTAATCAAGTGGTGTCTAAACATCTTGGTCTAACATTTATTCAAAATGATGAAAATGTGTTTAGTGCCCCATGGTAACAAATATGGATGGCAAGTTTGGATAGATTTTATGAAGTTAGAATTTTTCAAAAGGAACCATCATTTTTCGTTATCATTCTTTGACTCAATTTTAAAAGAATCAGTCGGGTATGCTCACAATTGTTCTTCTGTTGCAAATTCTAACTATTTCCAATTACCCAGACCTCCTGAAAATCATACGCAATCCACTCTAGGTTGTCTGTTTACATCCCTGATCATTTACAGTCGCATAGTTTTTAGGATGCATAAAATTTGTAGATATGTACATTTGTTTTCTTTCTCACCACATTTTCTGCAGAACAAATGCCCCGCATACAAGGTATAATTTTTTTTTTCACATCTTTGCTCTCTTTTCTTCATTTGCATACATTGAAGACAATGCATGATTTAGGTATGGGGGGAGTTTATTTGTATTATTGTATTAGATTTTTTTTTTTTATTTCTCTTTTTAGGAAAAAATAGTAAAAAAAAACACGAAATAAGTATTAAAAAAATTTTGTTTGACTTTTTATGGGTTGAATTAATTCTAATAAGTGTTTGTGGAGTAAAACTCATGAGTAAGATTGAAAGATTTAGAACTCTTGAATCTTTGATAAGGTACAAAATCTTAGTTCGAAACACCATCTGGATTAAAATTGATTTTACAAGCATTTTTGCACTTCACGTTTACACTAATTCTTAGTTGTGGGGTATAAACCATGATTTGAGTAATTTTTTAAAAAGAAAAAAAAAAAAAAAAAAAAAAGAGAGAAAAAATATTGAAAAAAAAAGAAAGAAAAAAGTCGAGAAAAAAAGAATAAATAACTGCTTCAATGTCCATTTAACGAAATAATTGGATATCCAAGCCTCAGGAAGCATCGATATTCACGCTGAAAAGTGTGATGGATAAAAGCAGCTTGACTAGTCTAATTTTGTGGCCTTTGTTACTCGAGTTAGTAAATTCTTAGGGGTGTCTCTACACCTAGTGCCCTAAAGCCATCTGGTTTGGGAGTCATTGGTCCAACGCTCGCTCTACATGGGTAACTCTGAAAAGCCTAAGAAAATGAGACATTGTACAAGTCAAGAATCAAAATTGAAAAAAAATGGAAAAATGGATAAAAGAAAAAGAAAAATGAGCTTGCTTGATTTTCATGGTAAAAATCCCTACTAAGAGTTACATCACATACACATGCATGCATCACATGAAATTGATTTAATGAAGGATGGTGTCTAAAATGAAGATCGAGTATTTTTGATAAGGTGAAAGTGTGATTTTGAATTTAATCTTGCTTATGTATAATGCCCATAAATATTTAGAAGTTTTCTTTCAATTTCATAATTTGTTGAACCCAAAAAATATATTTTTGAATTTTATGGGTATATTCACTGCAAACCCTCACGAGACACAACTCGTCCACTTAGGATAACCTTGGGGTTTAAAGGCTTATTGCACATGCTAAGTGCAATCGTGTTTCCTACGAAAATGGGGTAGTGTAATTTTTATTTTATTTTTATTTTACTCGAGGACGAGCAAAAGCTAGGTATGGGGGTATTTGATAGACACGTAATTCATACATTTAATTATCCCTAATTTTGTCCTTTTAATATATTAGTTTATTAAATTAATATGTTTTATTTTATTTTGTAGGATTTAATATTTGTTGCAATAAAGTCAAAATCTTGGTGATCAAGGGATATTTAATGCTTTTATTCATATAAGAAATATCCAAGAAGAATTCTACAAGGAGTAAGAAAGAGGTTGAACAATCTTGGTGTGCAAGTCAAACCCAACAAGAGAAGAAAAGTATATCTAGAAGATCTATTTGAGAAGTTGATTGGGGACAAAACTGTCCAAGTTCAATTAGGGTTCCAAGTTCCAAGTTATTTTTCCCATAAATAGGCCTCTTGTTTTAGAGAGAAGGACACCACTTATTATTTTCTTTTTCTTAGTTCTTCATTAGTGTAGAAGGGAGTAACATATTTAGAGTTTGTTTTTTTCTCTTATTCCAATCACGTGTGAAACTACTGTCAGGGAGTATTTGTATCTTTCTTTTATTTATATAATAAAAATTTTCTTTTTAATTATTGTTCTTATTTCATGCGAATTGTAGTACTAATATTATTTGTTTTTATTTTTAATTCCATGGCTAGCTAAATTTCTAATACCTAGGATTATGATGAAACTAAGTATTTCATAATAATATTTTCTTTCCGTTCTAAAATTAACGCATAATTATTTTCGCCTTCATATATTTTCTCCGCATAAATTGCATATGATTTTTATATTGATTGCGAGGTTTTGATAAGTTATAGTTAATCTGTGAATTTTCATAACTTATGCTTGCCCATATTAATTATATGAATCATTATTTTTAAAGGGACGGGAGAATAATTTGGGAATTGATTTAGGAAATAAAAAATTATTTATTATGTTAATATTTGGTGGATTCTGATTCCTAGGTATCTTTTCTCATTAATAGTTTCCGTTATTAATTAGTAGTTTGAATAATTTAGTTAATAAATTTTCTCCACCATATTTATTTCTAATTCGCCTAAAATATTAATTAAGGATATATTAAAGAATTAATCTACTCTCTGTGGGTTCGACCTGTACTTGCCAGTTCTTCAATTTGATACTGTGCACTTGCAGTTACATATTTTTATCACATCATTTATCATCATTATTTCTTTAGTATCACGACCACAATTATCCATGCACTACGGGCCAAGAATATTTGTGTACTCATTAATGGTCATGATCATGCCAACAACTGTCCATCAATCCACTACGGGCCAATGAGGACTTTTACCACATCATTTGTAACATTACGGTCATGATTATACCGAATAATTCCTTGTTATAATCATACCAAGTCCATTTATGCACTACATGCCACATATGACTTTCAACATTTTATAAACATGAGGATGATGATAATGATATAAGAATTCAATAAAACAAGTTCAAGAATTAATTTATCCAAGAATTAACAACGTCCAAATTGTCAACATGATACTGCTTTGTGGAGTAAAATTCAAGAATGCTTAGAAGAATATTTTCATGAAAAGATACTGGATGAACCGCAATTATCAAGGATATTTCACTAATTTCATGGAGTATAGAAGTTAAAACTTAATCAACTGAGTATAATAAAGAATGGAATAACGAAAGAAATCACCCGGCATGCGATAGACCGCACAGACAGCTTACTCCAATAGAATAATAAATAATGGAACCAGGTCCGGCGTAAAACGCACAGACAGGACATTCCGACAGAATAATAAATAATGGAACCAGGTCCGGTCCGGCGTAAACGCACAGACAGGATATTCCGACAGAATAATAAATAATGGAACCAGGTCCGGTGTAAAACACACAGATAGGATGTTTCAACAGAATAATAACAAGACGGAACCAGGTCCGGTGTAAAACACACAGACAGGATGTTCCAATAAAATAATAATAAAAACGGAACCAGGTCCGGTGTAAAATACACAGACACGATGTTCCAACAGAATAATAGAAGAATGTCACCAAGTATAGGGTAGACCGCGTATACAGGTTATTCCAACAGAATAATAAGAAATGGAATAACAACAGTTCTCTTCATGAATAAAAAAGAATAACATCCCTTACCGTTTTAAAGAAGAACTGAAATAAGGAAGTAGTTAAGTAGCAGGATACTTTTTTTTCTTTCTCTCTATAGTTTCTTTCTCTAGAGTTCAGTGAATTCGTAAGAAATAATGAAGGAATGAGCTGCTATTTATAGAAGAATGGACTGCATAGTAACTAATCCATGAACGGTCCAGATTAATTTACTTTAATCTGATGGTCCATATTTAAATAAAAATCTTTTAAATAAAATATAATATATTCTATTTATAGAATAACTTTAATAAAGTATTCTGTTTTATATAAAAAGATGTTTCTGTTTTATTACGTTAATAATACGAATAAAATAAAACTTCATTATCGCTAAATAATTCATATTATTAACCGACAATAATTGAATCAAACTGAGTGACTTCTCACATAAGCATTAATAATCAATACCGTGCGCTACTATGCAACCACACATATTACTGTACTTTTACTACCGAGTTTAATAAAATATTTTTGTCGTTTTCTCAATTCGACAATAATTCCGTTGTGGGGTCCACCAATGATTGTGCCGTTGTACGAATATTCCCTGTTAAAATGAATATTCCCCGACCAATCGAATATTATGTAACAACTTGCGTACTTTGTAAAATTTATAAATATTACCCACAACTATAACATTATATCAAATTAACTCCATAATATTCAAAAATGATATTTATAGAAAATTCATCTTTATTTATAAAAGTTGGGGTCTTACAACCTCCCCTTCTTATGAAATTTCGCACTCGAAATTAGGGTACGTGCCTGGTATGTCGAAGAGGTAAGGATACCTTGATTTTATTTCAGATTCTAACTCCCAAGTCATTTCCTCAACATCATGGTTTCTCCACAAAACTTTAACTTGAGGTATAACCTTGGAGCGTAGAATATGTTCCTTCTTATCCAAGATTTGAACAGGAACTTCTTCATACGTCAAATCTTCTGCTATTTCGTCCGGTTCTAACTCAATAATGTGGTTCGGTTTTTCCACATATTTACGTAACATGGATATGTGAAAAACGTTATGATCACGAGATATACTTGGCGGTAAAGCGAGTCTATAAGCCACAGTTCCTACTCGATCGAGGATTAAAAATGGACCGATGAATCGAGGATTGAGCTTTCCTCTCTTTCCAAATCTCGTAACTCCTTTCCATGGAGCAACACGTAAGAACACATGATCTCCTATATCAAATTCCACGTCCTTTTGATGAAGATCAGCATAACTCTTTTGTCGATCTTGTGAGGTTTTTATACGTTGTCGGATCGTTTGAATCTTTTCTGTAGTCATACGTACCAACTCCGGTCCCAACAACGTTGCTTCACCCACCTCATCCCAGCATACTGGAGAACGACATTTTCTTCCATACAATGCTTCGAATGGAGCCATGCCAATACTTGCTTGATAACTGTTATTGTAGGAAAACTCCACCAATGGTAAGAAATTGTCCCAACTTCCCTTGAAATCAAGGACATAGAGTCTTAATAGATCTTCAAGAGTTTGAATAGTCCTCTCTGATTGTCCGTCCGTCTGAGGATGATATGCCGAACTAAATCGTAAATCCGTGCCCATAGCTTTTTGTAAACTAACCCAAAATCGTGAAGTGAATCTTGGGTCTTGATCAGAAACTATGGATACTGGCATACCATGCAGTCTTACAATCTCGTTTATGTACATACGAGCAAGACGTTCAAGTGTATAAGTTTCTCGTATCGGTAAGAAATGAGCAGACTTGGTCAATCTATCAACAATGACCCAAATCGCATCAATACCTTGAGAAACCCTAGGAAGATCGGTAACGAAATCTATGGTAATGTGCTCCCACTTCCATTCTGGAATTTCAAGTGGTTGCAATGGACCTTTTGGTACTTGATGCTCCGCTTTGACTCGTTGACAAGTTAGACACCTTGAGATAAACAACGCTATCTCTCTCTTCATATTGCTCCACCAAAATGTATGACGAAGATCATGATACATTTTGGTACTTCCAGGATGGATTGTAAACGGTGTGTTGTGCGCCTCCATCATGATTTCATACTTTAAATCAGGGTTATTAGGAACACAAAGTCTGGAGTTGACTCGAAGTATTCCTTCTTCATCGATTCTTGCTTCCAGCATAGCACCTTCTTGCACTTTCTTCCTCATACGCATCAGCTCCAGGTCTGTAGCTTGAGCAGCTTTAACTTTATCGATTAAAGTTGGTTCTACTCGTATATTCGCCATCATCACATGGGTCCCTGGAGTCTTTAACTCTATCTCTATCCTTTGCAAATCACACAAAATGGGCCTTTGTGTTGATAATATCGCACTCGTACTTGCATATGATCTTCTACTCAATGCGTCAGCTACCACGTTCGCTTTTCCAGGATGGTATTGAATGGTATGATCATAATCTTTCAACAGTTCAAGCCAACGTCGTTGTCGCATGTTGAGTTCCTTTTGAGTGAAGAAATATTTGAGGCTTTTATGATCCGTAAAGATCTCCACCTTCTCCCCATACAAGTAATGCCTCCAAATTTTAAGTGCAAAGACAACAGCTGCCAACTCTAGATCATGAGTAGGATAATTCCTCTCATATTCCTTGAGTTGTCTTGATGCATAGGCTATGACTTTTCCATGTTGCATGAGAACGCATCCCAACCCTTTGCTCGAAGCATCACTGTAGATGATAAATCCCTCCGAGCCAGATGGTATTGTTAGAACAGGTGCTGAAATGAGTCTCCTCTTGAGTTCTTGAAAACTCTGCTCACATTCTTCGCTCCAACCGAACTTTGTATCTTTCCGAGTCAGCTGAGTTAATGGAGTAGCGATTCGAGAAAATCCTTCCACGAATCTCCGATAATAACCAGCTAAACCAAGAAAGCTACGTACTTCGGTCACTGATTTAGGTTGCTCCAAGCTTTGAATAGCTTCAATCTTTGCCGGGTCAACCGATATTCCACGACTTGATACTACGTGCCCAAGGAATGCTACCTCCTCCAGCCAGAACTCGCATTTCTTCAACTTGGCATAAAGCTTGTATTCACGAAGCTTTTAGAGTACCAGCCTCAAGTGTTGCTCATGATCTTCACGGCTTTTGGAATAAATAAGGATGTCATCAATAAAGACGACCACAAAGTGATCCAAATATTCCTTGAATACCCGGTTCATCATATCCATGAAGGCAGCAAGAGCATTAGTCAATCCAAAGGACATGACTAGGAATTCATAATGCCCGTACCGAGTTCTGAAAGCCGTCTTTGGAATATCCTCAGTTCTAACCTTCAACTGATGATATCCAGAACGAAGATCGATCTTTGAAAAGAATTGTGCTCCTTGCAACTGGTCAAACAGGTCATCAATACGTGGCAATGGGTACCTGTTTTTGATGGTGACATGATTCAACTCCCGATAATCAATACAAAGTCGCATACTTCCATATTTCTTCTTCACGAATAGCACAGGAGCACCCCAAGGAGAAGTACTAGGACGAATAAAGCCAATGTCTAACAATTCCTGCAGTTAGATCTTTAACTCCTGAAGTTCAATAGGAGTCATTCGGTATGGGGCTTTGAAAATGGGTTTTGTACCAGGTTCAAGGTCGATAAAAAATTCAATTTCACGCTCTGGGGGTAGGCCAGGAAGTTCTTCAGGGAATACGTCAGGGAATTTATTAACAATAGAAATATCATTCAAAACTGACGTATTTTTGTTTAGATCCGTGACATGAGCTAAGAAAGCTTGACATCCGTTTTTCAATAAACGAATAGCTTTATGGCTTGAGATGACAGCGATTGATTTTAATGGTTTGGTTGCTTGAATTCGCATAATAGGTCGATTAGGAATATGAAAGCTAACAACCTTACGAAAATAATCAATTTTTGCATGATGAGTAGTTAACCAATCAATCCCTAGAATCACGTCAAATGCAAGTATTTTTAATGAAATAAGATCGACAGGTAATGTGTGGGTACCAACTTGAACCAAACATGACTTATAAACCGTGAATGTAATGAAGGTTTCTCCCAATGGAGTTTCAATAGATAAGTCAAAATCTAATTTTTCCGGAGTCAAATTTAATCGATGAGCGCAAGTAGGAGAAATAAAAGAATGGGTAGAACCGGTATTAAATAAAGTATAGACTTCTTTAGAGTTTATAATAAGTTTACCCGTGATGACCTCATTCGGGTTCCTTGCTTTCTGGGAGGTCACAACAAACGCTCTCCCTTGCACTACCGATTTTAACTTTTCTGGGACGGCCTTTGGTGTCTCCATCCTGGCTGAACATATTTTTGGTAAACGATAAAATCGAGCTAAATGACCTTCTCTTCCACAATTATAACATGCTTTAGACGACATCGTGCAGTTTGGACTGATGTGCCCCTCCCCTCCGCATTTGAAACATATGATAGGTGGTCGTTCTCTTTCCTTAACAACGGATGTTGGTGCTGACGTCTTTCCATCATTGTTGAATCTTCTCTTCTTGAAATGACCATTCTTATTGTTTTGGCCCTGATTACCACCGAAGTAGTTACCATTTCTGGCATGTTGATTCCCTCCACGCTTGTTGTCACCGCTTCGATAAGTGCTCTCACTGGTATTATCATTTTGCCGACTGCTCTCTTTTGGTTGCGTTGACTCGTTATCGCGCTCCACTAACTGAGCCCTATTCACAACATCTGAATACAAACACAATTTATAAGAAATAAGATGTTGACGTATCTCAGGTTTCAAACCTCGCAAAAATATTCGCGTCATTCGCTCTTCATTATCCACTAAGTGGGACGCAAACCGGGACAACTCAGTAAATTTAGCCTCATACTGCGACACGGTCATATTATTCTGCTCCAATTTGATGAACTCCACCTCCTTCATGTGACGAACACTTTGGGGAAAGTATTTGTCATTAAACAACTCTTGGAACTTATCCCAAGACATCTTCAGTGTGGCAGGTTGAGTACGGTTAATCGATTCCCACCAGTAATCTGCCTCTCCTCGCAACATAAAGGAGGCAAAGGGAACCTTTTGCTCCTCGGAGCATCCCAAGACATCAAATATCTTGGTGATCTGCTTTATCCATGTTTCCGTTATAAGTGGTTTTGGCTCTCCCTTAAACTCCTGTGGTCCCAGCTCCTTGAACTGTTTAGCGGTGACCGTCCGAGAGTTATTAGTGTTTTCACCTACATTTTGGACAGGAGCCGCTCTCGCCTGCTGTTGCATGAACTGCATAAAGCTTCTGAACATTCCATCATTCATCATCTGGTCAGTGTTGTTGTTTGCATGAGGATTGTCACCTTCCTGATGCACATTATCCTGATTATTGATATGTGGTGAATCAACAGTCGCCTGTGCTCCATTGCTATTCTCAATATTCTCATATGCCATTTTCAGATACTGCCACAAAACAAAAGTTAATTGATATGTCATATATTATCCTTATATTCTGACCGACCAATTAAATACCATGCAAATAAACTTAGGTAGGTCATACCAGCGAAGGAATTCCCCGTCTCTCCCTCCTTGTTCTATTCTCACATCTTAGCCAGGAATCATATCCCTAAGCTCTAATACCAACTGTGACGCCCCCAAAATTAGGTATACATCACTCATCTTGGGTCATCAGATACATGGTACAGAATACAAATACAACTGTCGTGTACAATACGACAAAATATAACTGTGAGTTTGAATACAATTATTGTCTACTAGAGACTATACAAACTTAAAAGGAGTCCTCATTACAATTATTGTCACACTATTTAATAGAATAGTGAGGACTACTAATACTATCATCTGGTCCATCACTCCATTCCCCGACTCGTCTTAGCTATATTCTCATTTCCTTAAGAGAACAGTGAAAGAAAGGGTGAGCTTAACTAGCCCAGTAAGAAATATTATGACTAAGATAATATAGAATAATTTATCATTAGCCTTCAACAGTGTTAAACTGATAAAATATAACGAACATCAAGTTTAACTGCAGCGGAACAAGCAATCCATTAAAAGAGTCAAGTAGAGAATAAAATCTACTATCTTCTATGATTTAAAAGGTTTTTCAACACTGTTATCGCTGTGACTTAGCTTAATAAAACAATCCACATCATCGAATCACCCCTGCACTACTGCCAAGGATATTCTTTAGTATCACGACCACAATTATCCATGCACTACGGGCCAAGAATATTTGTGTACTCATTAATGGTCATGATCATGCCAACAACTGTCTATTAATGCACTATGGGCCAATGAGGACTTTTACCACATCATTTGTAACATTACGGTCATGATTATACCGAATAATCCCTTGTCATAATCATACCAAGTCCATCTATACACTACAGGCCACAGATGACTTTCAACATTTTATAAACATGAGGATGATGACAATGATATAAGAATTCAATAAAACAAGTTCAAGAATTAATTTATCCAAGAATTAACAACGTCCAAATTGTCAACATGATACTGCTTTGTGGAGTAAAATTCAAGAATGCTTAGAAGAATATTTTCATGAAAAGATACTGGATGAACCGCAATTATCAAGGATATTCCACTAATTTCATGGAGTATAGAAGTTAAAACTTAATCAACTGAGTATAATAAAGAATGGAATAACGAAAGAAATCACCCGGCATGCGATAGACCGCACAGACATGTTACTCCAACAGAATAATAAATAATGGAATCAGGTCCGGCGTAAAACGCACAGATAGGACATTCCGACAGAATAATAAATAATGAAACCAGGTCCGGTTCGGCGTAAACGCACAGACAGGATATTCCGACAGAATAATAAATAATGGAACCAGGTCCGGTATAAAACACACAGACAGGATATTTCAACAGAATAATAACAAGACGGAACCAGGTCCGGTGTAAAACACACAGACAGGATGTTCCAATAAAATAATAATAAAAACGGAACCAGGTCCGGTGTAAAACACACAGACATGATGTTCCAACAGAATAATAGAAGAATGTCACCAAGTATAGGGTAGACTGTGATGCCCCCAGAATAGGTATACAACACCCATTCTGAGTCGCCAAATACATGGTACAGAAAGCAAACTACAACTTCAATAATACAATTGTCGTGCAAAATACGACAGCACATACTGTGAGTTTAAATACAAATATTGTCTTCTAAACAATATCCACACTCAAATAAATCCTCATTACAATTATTCAAACACTATTTTACAGAAATAGTGAGGACTGCTAATACATCTTTCTAGAACCATCACTCCATACCCCGACTAGATCCTGCTATGTTCTCACCTCCTGAGAAGAAAAATGGAACAAAAAGGAAAAGGGTGAGCTCAACTAGCCCAGTAAAGAATATTATGACTAAGATAATATACAACAAATTATCGTTAGTCTTCAACAGGGAAAAATCTGATAAAATATAATCGACAACAAGTTTTAGATCAACAACTGCAGCGGAAACAGCAAACCATTAGAAGAGTCAAGTAGAGAAAGAATTCTACTATCTTCTAAGATTTAAAAGTCCATCATCAATATTTTATCCCTGTAACATCAATTAATAATCATCTTTAACCAAATATTCATCTTTGCACTACAGGCCAAAGATATTCATTTGTATCATCAGTCGGTCATGTTCATCTCAACACCTGTTCATCTTTGCACTACAGGCCAAAGATATTCATCAAGTAATTATACATCTTTGCACTACAGGCCAAAGATATTCAGTAATATCATCATTTAGGACTGAGGATGATGAAAAATATCTTAAAGAGAACGAATCCAATGAGACAGAAGGACAAATAGTAGGGATTCGTATAACAGTTTATCCAAGATCAATAATACTTCATAATAATCAATTGTGAAGCAGAATTCAAAAATAAAGATCAAAACATGGATACAATCAAAGATAGTAACCATAATAGACATCTTGGACAAAAAGGGAAAATTTTATTTTTCGGTGAATAGTGCCGTATTCGTGAATAGTGCCGTATACGTGAATAGTGCCGTATACGTGAATAGTAACCCCCGACACAAAAAGTTCCAAATTTGATAAAAACTCATATCAATATTTCAGCATAATGATATTGAAGAAAATAATATCATTAAGAAGAAAATAATATCCCTTACCTCAAAATATCAGTACTTCTGGTCGGAATACCGGTATAAGGCTGAAAGAAACTTGCTCTGATGAATAGAAACTCTCAAAGTATCTAAATACTCACAAAATACACTCAATAATCTAGAGAGAGAAAGAGAGAAAACTTGTTTCTGGTGTAATTTTCAATTCTAACTTAGCCCTCTATTTATAGGAAAATTTTGGTAGGTTTGACCTGCAACCTGATGGCTTTACCTGCTACTATTCCCACCCACCACATTTGAAATATAATTCAGCACATTTCTTCACCAACCACAAGTGGGGCCCACCAATTCTAGAATTTTCCACCAAAATGATAAACTCCGAAAATTCAACAATTTCTGAACCAGTCATCTTGTAAAATTCGTAATAAATCATACGTTCATTTTTAACGGTTCAAAATTTGTGGACATATACTCAACTTATATATGTATAACATATCCAAAAATTACCACGATCCAACGGTCGGATTAAAAATTATAACCCCCGCAAACTATCTCAAAAACCCTGATTTTTAATACCTCCATTCCGACAAAAATACTGACAAAAACCTCAACATTAACTCCTTCATTTTTAACCACAAAAATATATCCCTCATTTATATCCACATAAAATAAATATTTCCTTATCATATGAATCAATAATTAATTATTCACAAATAATATTACAGAATCACATTTATGACAACCAGGCCGTTCCCAGGAAAGAGGGGGCTTTCCAATAAGGATTTCTCCTTACTGGCGCGCAATTAGATGACCAAACCTCTCCTTAGACAGAACTTTCTAGACATTGCCAATAATGTTATCTAATAATATTATTCAAATAATATGAATTATTGATCTGATAAATGAAAATACTGTGCAGCAACAATTATTGAAACAACAATAATATAAAATATCAACGCAGCAATTATTGAATCAATAAAATAAAATATTGAATAATAACTACTGTAACAATTATTGAGTAGTGCCTTCTTACGTAAGAATCAATAATTGGTGCAATACCGTGTGCTACTGTATTTTAACCACCGGGTATTCCAACAGTATTAACGGTAACAACTACGCCGTTATTTATAAACAACTTATACTTGTCGTTTTCTTCATCCAATCGCTTTCCGTTATGGGGCCCACACAAGGCTGCGTCGTCGTACGAATATTCCCCGACAGCAAGAATATTCCACGACCAACCGAATATTCACCGACCAAAAATAAATATTTTATAACCACTTGCTTATTTTGCAAAATTTGCACATTTCACCCATAACCAAAGTATTATATCAAATTAACCCCTTATTATTCACAATAATATTTAGAGAAAATTTGATTTTATTCATTAATAAGTTGGGGTCTTACAACCTCCCCTCCTTATGAAATTTCGTCCTCGAAATTGACGTACGTACCTGATGTTTCAAAAAGGTGAGGATACCTCGCTTTCATTTCTGATTCCAACTCCCAGGTCATTTCTTCAATAGCATGGTTTCTCCACAAAACCTTAACTTGTGGTATAACCTTCGTGCGTAGGACATGCTCTTTCCTATCCAAGATCTTAACAGGTACCTCCTCGTACGTTAAATCTTCAGCTATCTCGTCTGGTTCTAACTCAATAATGTGGTTCGGGTCTTTAACATATTTACGAAGCATAGATATGTGAAAAACATTATGAACACGAGACATGCTTGGAGGTAATGCGAGTCTATATGCCACATTTCCTATTCGCTCAAGAATCTCAAATGGACCAACAAATCTTGGATTGAGCTTTCCTCTCTTCCCAAATCTTGTAACTCCCTTCCATGGTGCAACACGTAACAATACATGATCCCCAATATTAAATTCCACGTCCTTCCGATGAAGATCCGCATAACTCTTTTGTCGATCCTGTGCCGTTTGTATACGTTGTCGAATCGTTTGGATCTTCTCTGTAGTAATGCGTACCAATTCTGGTCCCAACAATGTTGCTTCACCCACCTCGTCCCAGCATACTGGAGAACGACATTTTCTTCCATACAACGCCTCAAATGGAGCCATACCTATGCTCGCCTGATAACTGTTGTTGTAGGAGAATTCCACCAATGGTAGGTACTTATCCCAACTCCCTTTGAGATCTAAGACACAAAGTCTTAATAGATCTTCAAGAGTTTGAATAGTCCTCTCTGATTGTCCGTCCGTTTGAGGATGGTATGCTGAACTGAATCGTAAATCCGTGCCCATAGCTTTCTGCAAGCTAACCCAAAATCGTGAAGTGAATCTTGGGTCACGATCCGAAACTATGGATACTGGCATGCCATGCAATCTCACAATCTCGTTCACGTACATACTAGCAAGACGTTCAAGGGAATAAGTCTCACGTATCGGCAAGAAATGAGCGGACTTGGTTAATCTATCAACAATAACCCAAATCGCATCTATGCCTTGAGAAACCTTGGGAAGACCTGTAACAAAATCCATAGTAATGTGTTCCCACTTCCATTTCGGAATCTCAAGTGGTTGCAATGGACCCTTTGGTACTTGATGCTCCGCTTTTACACGTTGACAAGTTAAACATCTCGAGATAAACTCCGCGATCTCTCTTTTCATATTGCTCCACCAAAATGTATGTCGAAGATCGTGATACATTTTGGTACTCCCAGGATGGATTGCAAACGGTGTGTTGTGTGCCTCCATCATTATTCTATGCTTCAAGTCAAAATCGTTAGGAACACAAAGTCTGGAGTTGACTCGAAGTATTCCTTCTTCATCGATTCTTGCTTCTGGAATAGCACCTTCTTGCACTTTCTTCTTCATACGCATCAGCTCTATATCCGTAGCTTGAGCAGCTTTAACTTTATCGATTAAAGTCGGTTCTACTCGTATATTTGATATCATCATGTGGGTACTTGGAGCCTTCATCTCTATCTCCATCCTTTGCAAGTCATACAAAATGGGCCTTTGTGTTAAAAACATTGCACTCGTACCCGCATATGATCTTCTACTCAATGCGTCAGCTACTACGTTTGCTTTTCCAGGATGGTATTGGATGGTATGATCGTAATCTTTCAACAGCTCAAGCCAACGTCGTTGCCGCATGTTGAGTTCCTTTTGGGTGAAGAAATATTTGAGGCTTTTATGATCTGTATAGATCTCCACTTTCTCCCCATACAGGTAGTGTCTCCAGATCTTCAACGCAAAAACGACTGCTGCCAACTCCAAATCATGAGTAGGATAATTCCTCTCATATTCTTTGAGTTGTCGTGAGGCATAGGCTATGACTTTCCCATGTTGCATGAGAACACATCCTAACCCTTTGCCTGAAGCATCGCTGTAGATAACAAATCCATCCGAACCAGATGGTATTGTCAAAACAGGTGCCGAAATGAGTCTCCTCTTGAGTTCTTGGAAACTCTTCTCGCATTCCTCACTCCATACGAATTTTGTATCTTTCCGAGTCAGCTGAGTTAACGGAGTAGCGATTCGAGAAAATCCTTCCACAAATCTCCGATAATAACCAGCTAAGCCCAGAAAGCTACGTACTTCGGTTACCGACTTCGGTTGCTCCCAACTTTGTATGGCTTCAATCTTCGCCGGGTCGACAGATACTCCATGTTTTGACACCACGTGCCCAAGGAATGCTACTTCCTCAAGCCAGAACTCGCATTTCTTCAGTTTGGCATATAGCTTGTTTTCACGAAGCCTTTGCAGTACCAGCTTCAAATGGCGCTCATGATCTTCACGGCTTTTGGAATAGATGAGGATGTCATCAATAAAGACAACAACGAACTGATCCAAATATTCTTTGAATACACGGTTCATCATATCCATGAAGGCAGCAGGAGCATTAGTCAATCCAAAAGACATTACTAAGAATTCATAATGCCCGTACCGAGTTCTGAAGGCAGTCTTTGGAATATCCTCAGTTTTAATCTTCAGCTGATGATATCCAGAACGAAGATCGATCTTTGAAAAGAATTGTGCTCCTTGCAACTGGTCAAACAGGTCATCAATGCGAGGTAGCGGATACCTATTCTTGATGGTGACATGGTTCAATTCTCGATAGTCAATACAAAGTCGCATACTCCCGTCTTTCTTCTTTACGAATAAAACAGGAGCACCCCAAGGAGACGTACTAGGACGAATAAAACCGATGTCCAACAACTCCTGTAGTTGGACTTTTAACTCCTGAAGTTCAATAGGAGCCATTCGATATGGGGTTTTAGAAATGGGCTTTGTACCGGGTTCAAGGTCAATAAAGAATTCAATTTCTCGTTCCGGGGGTAGACCGGGAAGTTCTTCAGGAAATACATCGGAAAATTCTCTAACAATAGAAATATTATTCAAATCTGACTTGTCTTTGTTCAAATCCATAACATGGGCTAAGAAAGCTTGACATCCGTTTTTCAATAAACGAATAGCTTTGTGGCTTGATATGACAGTGACTGATTTTAGTGGTTTAGTAGTTTGAATTCGTATGACAGGTTGGTTAGGAATATGAAAACTAACAACCTTACGAAAACAATCAATTTTAGCATGATGAGTGGTTAACCAATCAATTCCTAAAATCACATCAAAAGCAAGTATCTTTAAAGAGATAAGATCAACAGGTAATGTGATAGTGCCAACTTGGATCATGCAAGATTTATAAACTGTAGATGTAACGAAGGTTTCACCCAACGGAGTTTCAACAGATAAGTTAAAGTCCAATTTCTCCGGAGTCAAGTTTAAACGTTGAGCACAAGCAGGAGAGATAAAAGAATGGGTAGAACCGGTATCTAGTAAAGTATAAACTTCGCAAGAATTCAAGATTAGCTTACCCGTGATCACCTCGTTCGGGTTTCTCGCGTTTTGGCCAGTAACGACAAACGCCCTTCCAGGAACCGCTGATTTCGACTTATCCGGGATAACTTTTGGAGTCACCATCCCCGCTGAACTTGGTTTTGCTACAGAACACTCTCGAGCTATATGACCTTCCTTTCCACAGTTATAACATACCTTGGATTGTTGTGGGCAGTTTGGGCTGATATGTCCCTCTTTCCCACATTTGTAACATACGACCGGTGGTCGTTCTCCTCCCCTAGAAACAGTTGATGTTTGTGCTGACGTCTTCACGTTATCATTGTTGTACCTTCTCTTCTTGAAATCTTCTCCCGACTCGCTCCTTCTATTATCACGACCACGATTACCACCAGAGTGGTTACCGCTTTTGTCCGAATGTTTTCCTCCCTGCTGGTTTTCATTGCTTCGATGACTGCCGCCACCGGTATGACCCTGGTTGTGGTCCCTCGGTTGCACATACTCATTATCTCGCTCTAATAATTGAGCCCTGTTTACAACATCTGAATATAAAGAAAATTTATGAGAGATAAGATATTGCCGAATCTCGGGTTTTAGACCTCTCAGAAACATCCTTGTCATTCGTTCCTCATTTTCGACCAAATGAGGTGCAAACCTGGATAACTCTGCAAACTTCGCCTCGTACTGGGACACCGTCATGTTGTTTTGTTCCAGTCTAATAAACTCAACCTCCTTCATATGACGAATACTTTCAGGAAAGTACTTGTCATTGAACAGTTTTTGAAATGTTTCCCAGGACATGTTGAGTGCGTCAGGCTGGGTACGCTTCACAGACTCCCACCAGTAGTCTGCCTCACCGCGGAACATAAATGTGGCGAATGGAACCTTCTGTTCCTCCGTGCATCCCAAGACATCAAATATCTTGGTAATTTGCTTGACCCACGTTTCCGCCATGATCGGATCCGGCTTTCCCTTAAATTCTGGTGGTCCCAATTCTTTGAACTGCTTAGCTGTGACAAACCGCGCGTTGTTATCATTTCCACCCGTATTCTGCACACGAGTCTCCCTCGTCTGATTTTGCATGAACTGCAAAAAGCTCCTAAACATTCCATCATTCATCGTTTGCTCGGTAACGTTGTTTACAGGAGGAATATTGCCTTCCTGTTGCACGTTCCCCTGGGTAGTGATCAAAGGTGTCTCCACGGTCTGATTTACTCCATTATTAACGTTCTCAGCTGCCATTCTTAAATACTGCCATAAAACAAGGGTTAATAGTCATGTCATATATTATCCCTATACTCTGACCGACCAAATAAACACCAAATAAACTTAGTCAGGTCATACTAGCGAAGGAATTCCCCGTCTCTCCCCTCCTAGTTCTTGTCTCACATCTCAGCCAGGGATCATATCCCTAAGCTCTGATACCAACTGTGACGCCCCCAGAATAGGTATACAACACCCATTCTGAGTCGCCAAATACATGGTACAGAAAGCAAACTACAACTTCAATAATACAATTGTCGTGCAAAATACGACAACACATACTGTGAGTTTAAATACAAATATTGTCTTCTAGACAATATCCACACTCAAATAAATCCTCATTACAATTATTCAAACACTATTTTACAGAAATAGTGAGGACTGCTAATACATCTTTCTAGAACCATCACTCCATACCCCGACTAGATCCTGCTATGTTCTCACCTCCTGAGAAGAAAAATGG
Source organism: Panax notoginseng (assembly GCA_016801055.1). Classification (NCBI taxonomy): domain Eukaryota; kingdom Viridiplantae; phylum Streptophyta; class Magnoliopsida; order Apiales; family Araliaceae; genus Panax; species Panax notoginseng. Next base: position 168,707,957 of record CM029021.1, read on the forward strand.
AACAAAAAGGAAAAGGGTGAGCTCAACTAGCCCAGTAAAGAATATTATGACTAAGATAATATACAACAAATTATCGTTAGTCTTCAACAGGGAAAAATCTGATAAAATATAATCGACAACAAGTTTTAGATCAACAACTGCAGCGGAAACAGCAAACCATTAGAAGAGTCAAGTAGAGAAAGAATTCTACTATCTTCTAAGATTTAAAAGTCCATCATCAATATTTTATCCCTGTAACATCAATTAATAATCATCTTTAACCAAATATTCATCTTTGCACTACAGGCCAAAGATATTCATTTGTATCATCAGTCGGTCATGTTCATCTCAACACCTGTTCATCTTTGCACTACAGGCCAAAGATATTCATCAAGTAATTATACATCTTTGCACTACAGGCCAAAGATATTCAGTAATATCATCATTTAGGACTGAGGATGATGAAAAATATCTTAAAGAGAACGAATCCAATGAGACAGAAGGACAAATAGTAGGGATTCGTATAACAGTTTATCCAAGATCAATAATACTTCATAATAATCAATTGTGAAGCAGAATTCAAAAATAAAGATCAAAACATGGATACAATCAAAGATAGTAACCATAATAGACATCTTGGACAAAAAGGGAAAATTTTATTTTTCGGTGAATAGTGCCGTATTCGTGAATAGTGCCGTATACGTGAATAGTGCCGTATACGTGAATAGTAACCCCCGACACAAAAAGTTCCAAATTTGATAAAAACTCATATCAATATTTCAGCATAATGATATTGAAGAAAATAATATCATTAAGAAGAAAATAATATCCCTTACCTCAAAATATCAGTACTTCTGGTCGGAATACCGGTATAAGGCTGAAAGAAACTTGCTCTGATGAATAGAAACTCTCAAAGTATCTAAATACTCACAAAATACACTCAATAATCTAGAGAGAGAAAGAGAGAAAACTTGTTTCTGGTGTGATTTTCAATTCTAACTTAGCCCTCTATTTATAGGAAAATTTTGGTAGGTTTGACCTGCAACCTGATGGCTTTACCTGCTACTATTCCCACCCACCACATTTGAAATATAATTCAGCACATTTCTTCACCAACCACAAGTGGGGCCCACCAATTCTAGAATTTTCCACCAAAATGATAAACTCCGAAAATTCAACAATTTCTGAACCAGTCATCTTGTAAAATTCGTAATAAATCATACGTTCATTTTTAACGGTTCAAAATTTGTGGACATATACTCAACTTATATATGTATAACATATCCAAAAATTACCACGATCCAACGGTCGGATTAAAAATTATAACCCCCGCAAACTATCTCAAAAACCCTGATTTTTAATACCTCCATTCCGACAAAAATACTGACAAAAACCTCAACATTAACTCCTTCATTTTTAACCACAAAAATATATCCCTCATTTATATCCACATAAAATAAATATTTCCTTATCATATGAATCAATAATTAATTATTCACAAATAATATTACAGAATCACATTTATGACAACCAGGCCGTTCCCAGGAAAGAGGGGGCTTTCCAATAAGGATTTCTCCTTACTGGCGCGCAATTAGATGACCAAACCTCTCCTTAGACAGAACTTTCTAGACATTGCCAATAATGTTATCTAATAATATTATTCAAATAATATGAATTATTGATCTGATAAATGAAAATACTGTGCAGCAACAATTATTGAAACAACAATAATATAAAATATCAACGCAGCAATTATTGAATCAATAAAATAAAATATTGAATAATAACTACTGTAACAATTATTGAGTAGTGCCTTCTTACGTAAGAATCAATAATTGGTGCAATACCGTGTGCTACTGTATTTTAACCACCGGGTATTCCAACAGTATTAACGGTAACAACTACGCCGTTATTTATAAACAACTTATACTTGTCGTTTTCTTCATCCAATCGCTTTCCGTTATGGGGCCCACACAAGGCTGCGTCGTCGTACGAATATTTCCCGACAGCAAGAATATTCCACGACCAACCGAATATTCACCGACCAAAAATAAATATTTTATAACCACTTGCTTATTTTGCAAAATTTGCACATTTCACCCATAACCAAAGTATTATATCAAATTAACCCCTTATTATTCACAATAATATTTAGAGAAAATTTGATTTTATTCATTAATAAGTTGGGGTCTTACATAGACCGCGTATACAAGTTATTCCAACAGAATAATAAGAAATGGAATAACAACAGTTCTCTTCATGAATAAGAAAGAATAACACTTCTTACCGTTTTAAAGAAGAACTGAAATAAGGAAGTAGTTAAGTAGCAGAATACTTTTCTTCTCTCTCTCTATAGTTTCTCTCTCTAGAGTTCAGTGAATTCGTAGGAAATAATGAAGGAATGAGCTGCTATTTATAGAAGAATGGACTGCATAGTAACTAATCTATGAACGGTCCAGATTGATTTATTTTAATCTGACGGTCCATATTTAAAGAAAAATCTTTTAAATAAAATGTAATATATTCTATTTATAGAATAACTTTAATAAAGTATTCTGTTTTATATAAAAATATGTTTCTGTTTTATTACGTTAATAATACGAATAAAACAAAACTTCATTATCGCTAAATAATTCATATTATTAACTGACAATAATTGAATCAAACTGAGTGACTTCTCACATAAGCATTAATAATCAATACCGTGTGCTACTATGCAACCACACGTATTACTGTACTTTTACTACCGAGTAGTTCAACAGTATCAATGGTAAAACTTCCGCCGTTATTTTTAATAAAATATTTTTGTCATTTTCTCAATCCGACAATAATTCCGTTGTGGGGTCCACCAATGATTGTGCCGTTGTACGAATATTCCCTGTTAAAACGAATATTCCCCGACCAATTGAATATTATATAACAACTTGCGTACTTTGCAAAATTTATAAATATTACCCACAACTATATCATTTTATCAAATTAACTCCATAATATTTAAAAATGATATTTATAAAAAATTCATCTTTATTTATAAAAGTTGGGGTCTTACATCAAATTTACTCTATAATATTCAAAAATGATATTTATAAAAAATTCATTTTTATTCATAAAAGTTGGGGTCTTACATAACACCAATCAATAATATATTTCGAATCAACGAATTATCCATGCACTACGGGCCAAGGATATTCGTTTGTATCACCAGTGGTCATGATCATTCCAAACACTTGTCCATCTACGCACTACGGGCCAAAGATGACTTTCACCACAAACCTTTGTCTGTAACATTACAGGCCATGATTATACCAATACACAATTCAGGGTCGTAATTGTACCAATCAATAGTCCATCTATGAACTACGGGCCAAAGATGACTTTCGCCACAATATAAGCATGAGTATGATGACAATGTTATAAATAATGAATCAAGTGAGATCAAGGATAAATATTAGAGATTTATAATTTAATTTATCCAGAGTTCAAGGATGTCCAAATTGTCAACATGATCACTAATTGTGGAGTAAAATTCAAGAATGATATTTAAGATTCAAATTTTAAAGATAATTTATACAAAGAAAAGCAACTAAATTCTGTCGTGAATAGTACTCCGGCATGAATAGTACCCCAGATGAATAGTATTTCGGTATGAATAATATAATGGATGAATAGTACTCCTACATTAAAATTTAATAAGAAAGTTCAGACCAATATTCCAATGAAATGATATTAGATGAAACGCAAACCTCAAGGAATTTCTAATCATTTCAGAAATTATAGAAGCAATACTTACCATAGTAAGTTTAGATTTATGAATATGAAATGAAATAATATACGAAACTGCAAATAGATTTTCACTCGTCATGCGGTAATCCGTGTAAACAGATCATTTTCACAACTTAATAAAGAATGAATACGAACAGTTATTCACCATGCATGCGGTAATCCGCGTAGACTTGTTATTCTCATAGATTAATAAAGAATGGAAACGAAGGGTTATTCACCAGGCATGCGGTAATTCGCGTAGACATGTTATTCTCATAGATTAATAAGGAATAAAATGACAAACCTTATGAGTATAAAGTAATATCACGTACGAATATGAAAGAAAATAACATCATTTACCTTAATAGGAGACTAAATTTGACTGGTATAACAGAGATTATCTTGAGAAAATCTTGCATTATTTGCTACACTCAAAATATCATTATACTAAAAAAAATACGCACAATATTATAGAAGAAGAATTTTCTGATTCTGGTGTGATTTTTATTTCTTAACTAAGCAACCTATTTATAGGAGAATGGTAGGGCATTATTTAAATAGTAAACAATCATGGACTCAATAGTTAATTTACTAAAATTTCGTTTGATTTCACCATTCATCTAAATTATTCTAATAAAACAAATAACTTTATATATATTAAAAGTTTTCTGTTTTATATAAAAAAAATTTCTGTTTTATACAAAAAGTTTTCTGTTTTATTATTATTATTATAACAATAAAACAAAAATTAAAAAGTAATTTCTACCGAAGGTTTGAATAATTTGACACTTAGGAGTCCATGGAATAATACAACAATTCTTCTATTTATATCACAAATTGAATAAATATCTACCACAAATCACTTATATTTAATCAACACATTTTTAATCTTTTAACAACTATTTATCATTAATATTATGACTCACAATATTGACAACTAAATTATTTCCAGAAAAGAGGGGGCTTTTCGATAAGGATTTCTCCTTACTGGCGCGCAATTAAATAACCTAATATATTTCCTCGATAGAACTTTTTAGACATTGTCAATAATGCTAAAAATAATATGAGTAACTATGTCGTGTCAATTGTTGATTTAATAATATAAAGTATTGTGCAGATGATACTGTGACAATATTTGAATCAATAATATGAGATATTATGCAACAACTACTATGACAATTATTGAATGAAACTGAGTGACTTATTACGTAAATACCAATAATCAGAGATATTGTGCAATACCGTGTGCAATTGTGCAACAACGCGTATTACTGTACTTTTATCACTAGGTATTTCAACAGTTTAACGGTAAAAGTTTTACCGTTATTTTTGTCACTTTTTATATCCGACAGTTATTTCGTTGTGGGGTCCACCAATGATTGTGTCGTCGTACGAATATTCCCCGATAAAAAGAATATTCCCCGACAAAATGAATATTTTATGACAACTTGCTTACTTTGAAAAATTTACACATATCACTCATAACTATAACATTTATTAAATTATCACCTTACTATTTAGAGAAAATTAAATCTTTATTCATAAAAAGTCGGGGTCTTACACTTAAACTTATCATCATCATTACATCTTACACTTAAACTTATCATCATCATTACCACATTTCTCAATTATCACATACTTAATTCAATTTAAATTGAATTACTAAGTTTCATGAGAGATATATATATATATATATATATATATATATATATATATATATATATATATAAGTACACTAACAATTTTTAAATATTCTCATTTTCATTACTAATATTATTTACAAAATTTTCGGGTATTACAATATATATAGGGACCTATTCAATAACATACGCTAGTTGGGAGCAATATTCCAACTAGCTGATCTCTGGTCGTCCATCGTAAGATCTAAAAGGTGAGAATGAACAAGACAGGGGCCTGACTGCTAGTAGAACCTGCGACTAGTGCAACTCCCAATAAACTAATGATTATTAAGCCATCATTTTTAACTTTTCAAATTGGCCGCAAGTAGGACTTGCGACTAAAATACATTAAAAAAAAGGAGATGGCCAATATAAATTAGTAAAGGAGAGAAATAGAGATGCTAAATGGTAGGTATGATATTTATTATTTATCCTTTACTACCTACATAATTTATACGCTTTTTAAGTTTGATATTTTTTTCTTCCTATTATTATGTTGAGATGTTAGAGTACACTAAATATATTACTCGTATGTTCCATAATAATCAATATTTTGACTTTTCAAACCGACAACTAATAGGACTTGCGGCCAGACCCATTTTTTTCCCTATATTATCGCAGGTCCTACTAACAGTCACGCCCCTGCCGTATTCATTCTCACCCCATAGACGGAGAGATCAACTGAATATGTCCCATATATATACAACATTAATATTTTTTACGAGTTTTATTCTATTTTATTGTGAGATTCATGCATACATGCATATATCAAATTATAATTATATTTATTGAATTTAAACATGTATCTTTCTTGTATATTTTTGTTTATTAAAATAATTTAATTATAAGTTCCTCCTATATATATATATATATATATATATATATATAATATATATATATTTGACATTAATATTTTTTATAACCTTTCTTTACTTTATTATGAGATTCATGTATACATGTATATATCAAATTATAATTATATTTATTGGATTTAAATATATATTATAATTAAGTAATTTATATTTAAAAATTATAAGTTGATGTCTAAAATTAAATTAATTTGGATAATATTATTTCTTCGACTTGTTATATATATAGATTGATTAATTGATTTGAATTGTTATGTAGTTGTAAAACTTGTATTGATTGAATATGGGATTCATCGTTAAAAGATTTGGGATCAGGTTAGTATGAAATTTATTTTTTAGTAAGTTTGTCAATTGATTAATAAAATATTGATACATATAGAGTATCATTTGCGTGTCAGTACTCTATTGATCAATTGACCAACCTATCCAAAAATAAACTTCACGCCGACTAATTCCAAAGATTTGAGAAGTTGATGTTCCTCTATATTTTGCCCTCGGGTGTCTCACAGTTCCCCTCTACCAACCAAACAAACAAGAGACCTATGGTAATAACCGTCCATCCTGTACACGTGTCACCCGTTACGTGGCTTCAACTTTTCTTCCTTTTCCTTGCCCTTCCTCCAAATATTCCAGATTCATTCGTTAGTCGTTACCGATCCCGACCTCCTGTCCTTTTTCTCCAATGGCGGAAACTTCTCCTCTCTGCTTCTCTACCTTCTCTTCGTCTTCTTCTTCGCATTTTAAATCGTCTGTTTGTCGCTCTAAACAATCATCATCTATCTATACTACTTCTGTTTTCTCCTTTCGTAGATTCTCTCTTCCCCGTTTAAATTCTTCGTCCCGGTATGTCCGTTTCTCTGTGAGAGCTTCTGACTCCGGCGGTAACTTCCTCGGAGACGATTCGTTTGGCTTTTTTCCTTGGGAGTCCTCCCATGGAGACGGTGGTAAGTTATCGACGTCTCAACAATTTTTTCCTTTTATGTTGTCCTTATAGTGTGGAATTGTTGATTTTGTAGTATATATATGAATTCTTTTATGTCAATTATTGTATGTACTTGTTGTCTTGCACAAACAGTGTCTAATTTTTTATTTTTATTTTTCCAAAATACATTCGCACTAAAATTAGTTGATTCAAAACTAATGTGATTCATGTAAAATTTGAATATAACAAATATTGTTTTAGTAGTACGTTTTAAATAGCTTACAATAATTTAGATTGTACAGTATTAACTAAAATCAAATGAATTTATATCAAAATTTGGGGGTTAGGATTTCACAAATTTAGGGTAGAATGACTCTTTTTGTTGAAGGGAAGGAGTCTAATTTGATCATGGCTTAGTGGCTTCATTTCATTGTGATAATTGTATTGAATGTATACAGTATACATATATTATTATGTACTTAATACATAAAATTGGATGTGCGCATGCACAAAAAGATAAAATTATATATAAAAAATAAAGAACACAGTTTTAACTCTTTGACATTTGTGACTTATAGCTGGTTTGCATATGAGTTTTTTGATGATCAACATTTGAAGTTTTAGAACCTAGTTGAACTTATTACATGAGGACTAGTTGTATTATATTTATTGCATTCCTGTGTTGAATCCGATATACGTGTATAATTGTATTCACATTTATTTTAGTCAGTCCGGTAAACAATTTAAAGTTGAAAAATCTCAAGGCACTCTCTGGTTTATTAGATTTGTGGTCCGGCTTGAAATTTGAATACTCGTTAATCCCTAGCTGTTTGCACCTTACAGAAATTTTTGCATTCTATCATTTGTTGAAGCATTGTGTTCTAGGTGCTGTTTCTAAACCTGGCATTAGGAATTAGGATTTCATCAAACTTATTTTGGAGAAAACCAGTTCCTTTAACTTCAAAGAGAAAAAACCTTCATTGTACAGAAATTAACTATTTTGATAATAGCTTGCTAATCGAACCTTTCTATATATTTTTTCTCCAAAATTAAATAGTATACACTCCCATGAGTATTTACAGCTTCTTCTTAAACTGTGTTGACTTTCATCTGTATATGGGTTTGGGCTTTGCTGCAGTTTTTAAACCAAAAAAGAAGAAGGTGAACTTGTAGGTCTTTTGGTCCTTCCTAACGTTAATTTAAAGGAAACAAAAGAGAAAACGAAAAACCTTCTTTGTGCAGAAATCAACTATTTTGATAAATGCTTGCTAAAATATATATATATATATATATATATATATTTTATATTATTTAATTATTACATGTTTGCTCAAGTATTTTTCAGTGTTTAAACTGTATTGGATGGTTCATTAATTAGTAATATCTTCATAAATCAATTTGCCTTTTAAGAGTTTGGGCTTTGCAGCTGTTATTTATGTTGAAACAAAAACAAGAAAAAAAATGGTAATTGACCTAAATATTGTTGACAGTGCAAAGGACCCATCTCTCTTCTTCTTCATAAGGTATCTTATTCTTAGGTACATGTGCTCCATGAATTGGTATTGGAAATGATAAATGCAAACTTCATCAATTGTTGTAATAATAATTGGATTATTAGTTAACCTATCAAAATTAACCGTTTGGTGATTCTGCTAACAGGCATTCAGTGGGTTCCTGAGGAAAGAATCACGTTGTTCACTGCTGATGGACTCATTCAAATTGGTGGATCCATGATCCCTAGGCGTATTCCTTCTTCAGATGTATGTTAAAAATTTGTTTTTGTTTTATTTTTTCCTGTTAATTATATCTCTATATTTTACTGATAAGAAAAGATGGGGTATGATTTAGCTACTTTAATACATCATTTGAATAATAAACAGGGAAAAAAATATAAAGTTCCCAGAAGTGTCTGCCAATTCTCTTCACACATTTTAAGTGATTTTTTTGCAATGCCCTCCCTGAAGGTCTTAAACTATCGAAGAATAGAAAAAGCATGGATAGAAATCTGTTAATTTTTTTTGCAATGCCCTCCTTGAAGGTCTTAAACTATTTTCTAGTGTGGCCCGTAAGGGGGTGAAACTGCACACTTTTGTGTTCAGAGCATTGTCCAAGTGAGTAGGCAGCGCCTACCAAGGTTTGACCCACTTTTTACTTGTTCTATTATTCTAATCATGAGTGAGTTCAATAGATGGAATTTTTAAAAATAGAATACAAACTTAATCACATATTTTGAATTTGTGAGTTGTGACCATCTAAAATGGCAAAATAGTCAATGAGACTTCATTCAGGAAAAATTAATTGCCTTATTTCTTCTCTTTTCTCCAAATTTGTTTCTTTTTTCTTTCTTTGTCTTTGTCACCATAGTCTAGCACTGCCTCAACCCCAAACTACGACTTCCACCGCTGGATGGAAAACAGCATCTTCCCCCACATGGCTATTTCAACTATCTAACGCGTTTAACAATTTCCATATGCTGAGGTTTTTAATGAATAGACAAGCCAACAGTCTAATAAATCCGGTAATGTACCTGTTGGTCCTTGATGTCCTAGTTGAGCCATGATTGAGGTTAGTTGGTTACTGTGTTGAATACTTGAATTTTGGTAGATTTACTATGAAGGTGGGTTGTGCTGCGTAAAGGAGCTAGGATATACTCCCTCCTATTCAGATTAAATGACGTTTTAGGGAGTTTAACTTTATTCTATATAAGTGTCGTTTTGGAATCTCTATGCAATATTGCACTATTTTTTCCTAATTTACCCCTCTATTTAATATGCTTAGTAAATGCAATTGTGGAGAGAGAAATAATTAATTAGGGACAATTGTGGAGAATGAGAAGAGACAATTGTAGAGAGAGAAATAATTAATTAGGGACACAAAAGACATTTTGTGTTATTTCTTAATAAGTGTGCTCAACTCTAAAATGTCATTTAATCTGAATAGGAGGGAGTATTAAAAATTATATCGAGTGTTAATCAATTGATAAATTTTTGATCTGAAAAGTATAGTGAAAATATGGGTATTTGATAAAGGATAAAGATCTTATTTTCATGTGCATGCTTCCATTTGATTCAGTTTTTACAAGTAGTGTGAAACCTTCACCAAACTAATAAAAAATGAAACTAGGGGCCAAATTATAATCACATGATCTTTGAGGGTAATTTTTAAGTTTCCTTTATAATTAGTTTAGAGTTGTGAATTGAGTCAAGTCAAGTAGAGTCAAGAATTGTTGAGTACTTGATTATTTTTAGTGGAGGCAAGTCGGGTATTGTTGATTGGTTACTTATTTTTGCTGAGTTGGGTTTTAAAAACTAGGAACTCGAGTCGAGTAGGTAATCGAGTATCTCGCAAGCTAGGTGCACCGAATTGAGTTGGGTATCTTACAACTTAGGTGTTGAGTTGTGAACTTATAAAATATGCATTAAATAATATATATCATTGAAAGTACTCAGGTACTTTGGTAATACCAGGCCAGATCGAGCAGAAACGAGTACTTAAATGAGTCAGAGTGGAAATATACCAAAACCCTCAGCTCGAATCCTTTACAAACCAAGCTCAACTCGAGTAGCGGAGCCGAGTTGGATTTACTCAAGTCGGGTTGTGCAGTTGGGCTATGGGGTTTGTTTACAGTCCATTATTATATGGAAAATATAGTGCCATAGCTGCCTTGTCAAAGTCTTTATAAGCTTTCGTACGCGTGACTCAAATTGTAACATTTTCTTGTATTCTGTGCTGAAGCCGCTACGGCACTTGGACCATGTGTACCTTGGACTAATTCCTAGTGAGTTGTGTTTTATCAAATGGGCAAGTTGTGACTCAGGACACCTTTTGATTGATATGAGGAGAGGTCAGAAGCTAGATCTTCAATTGAACTGTAAAGTAAAGCCATATATAGAGGCCCATGACATCAATAACAGCTATGTTTTTTTTCCCCACATGAGAATTAACCTTCCAGTTTCTTGAAAATTTCTGAAACACTAAACTTAGCTTTGGACACAACTGGTGGCATTTGGAGTTATGCCATTTTGAGCTATATCTTATTCCCCATCTTTTACAGTGAAGTCATTGTTCTTTTGAGAAAGATGATGTTATTGTTGAACAGTGCATTTACCCACACAATGGTGTATCTTTTGCATGCAGAGGAAACAACGGAAAGTAAAGACTTCTCAAAGATTCCAACGCTATCAAGAGAGTGACTACATGGATCCAGCTCAAGGCTTATGTTTGGGTGCTCTCTTTGATATTGCAGCAACAAATGTAAAAACTGCTTTTGCTTTTTAATATCAGACTTCTTGATATATCAAAGATATTATATACTTATCCAAGAATTTGTCATTGCAGGGGCTTGATACCGGCAGAAGGCTTTGTATCATTGGGTTTTGTCGTTCCATTGAGATGCTAAGTGATGTTGTGGAGGACACTGTTTTGGAGCATGGTGGAGAGGTATGTAGGCTCTTTTGTGTCAAATTATTTCAACTGACCACTTGATCATTTGATTGCTGGAAACATGTGAAAGCAAAGCCTGCTTTATGTATCCCCTTTTCAAATAAATATCAATATTACAAAAAGCCACTTAGATTTAGTCTTCAGTAGGTGTTATGGTGTGTAGCCCAAACCTCAAGAATTCAACATATAAGTGAGTTTTGGGAGCACTGTTTTATACCTTTTCTGCTGTTTAGTTTACTTTTCTAGTGTCCCCCCACCAAAAAAAAAACACCCCCCAATCTCCCTCTCAAAAGTGCATCTGGGCAGGCCACTTGTCTTTCATATAATACAGCATATAGTAAGTTAATTGAATTGAGTTTCCAATAATAGATAAATAGATGGGTGACATTTTTTTTCCTTTTTGATTAGCAAACAAATCCACTGTATAAATGCCAAAAGGCCCAAGTACATGGGGGTTAGGTAGTACATGAGTAAGTTTACTCGTGATGGGATAACATGATCATGTTAAAAGACAGGTTTGATTTTTGAGCATATATATCCAATCTCTTTCCTATTTTTGATTGCTGTTGATGATTTTATGGATTTTCTCTAGTGTAGATGGTCTTATTGTTCCCGTGAGGGTTGAGTTAGTTTGGATTAACTTTGGTGGTAGTGGCAGTTGATTTTGGGAAGGGAAGTTGTGTTTCAAGGACAAATGACTTGGTTCTTTCTTTCTTTGTTTGTGGATGAGTCCGTTGGTACCTGTTAGGCAGTAGTTTTTTAATGTTGGAATCTCCCTTCTGAAATTTTGTTAAAGAGCTGTTTACCAATTTTTACCAATTTAGTTTCTGAAGCATCCAACTCTCCCTGTTTGACTAGTTGACGTGTTTTACGCAATGGTCAGGTAGTAACTGCAGAAAAGGCTAGTAAGGGCGGTTTGCAAGAAAAACTAACCATGACAGTTGCGGTGCCACTACTTTGGGGGGTTCCTCCGGCTTCTGAAACACTCCATCTTGCCGTTCGGAGTGGTGGGGGGATTGTAGATAAGGTCTTCTGGCAATGGGACTTTTTGTAGATGAATTGCTCGGCTGTTCTAACCGTGTTCTGTTCGGTCTGTACATAATTGGTGTGTTCGATGTACAAAAAATGTTGTATCTATATGTACATAATAATCTATTTTTATGTGTATATCCAATTAATGGTACCAATTATTATCTAAAAAAGATCAAATTTTTGGTACCAAATGAGTTTCAAATGGCAAAACATATATAAACGCATACATAGATACATGCATATGCGTGCTTATATGCAAGTATAATTATATGTGCATATTCTATCAGCGGCTTGCAATTGCAACATATAAATATGCATATTCAGGTACACACAAGTATGGATACAACCCACATGCATGCACACGCGCATATTATATTTTGCCTATGGCTTTGGGTAAAAATAAATGCTCCTTCCGTCCCAAATTAATTGCTCAGTTTTGATTTTTTAAAGTCAAATTGACCATTTTTAAAACTAATTTTTTTACTACTTTTGCTAAAATATAGGTGAAGAGATTATAACCAAAAGAAAATATATACAATTTATTAATAATCCCAATTTTTATAATTTTAGAAATATATTTATATATGCTTAATTATTAATTATAAAAATAGTCAATTTGACTTAAAAAAGTCAAAACTGAGCAATTAATTTGGGACGGAGGGAGTAATAAACAAACAAACAAATAAAATGTTACGACAGATGAGTTTCATCTCTAGATTTTTATTTTATTTAAATTATAAAAAATAATTTTTATGTGCACAAATAGTAGAACTCGTAACAATGATACGTAAAATGTTCATATATATGGTTAGATTCATATATTAAATTACTTTATTTTTTATAATATTTGTGGTGTGCATATAAAACTACTTTTCAAGTATAGCCAAAATAAATTTACAACTTTAGAGTTAATTTCTACATTGGAGTTGCTTAGTTCTTTAGTCCCAGAGATTCTGGTCCTTGGAAACATTGTATCCGAATTAGCGTTATTATTATTTTTGTCGACCCATATAATCTGGTGTTTGGAGTTCCTTATTACATTGGAGTTGAGTTGCCAAACAAATAGTAACAAGTAGAATAGGAAAGTGGAATAAAACACATGAACTTTCTGTTAATTTCTAGTATCCTCTCTTCCTTCATATGTACATAGTGTGTATGACAAATAGCATAACAAACAATAGTATACAAAGACAAAGAGACTTATCAACATTTCTTGGTTCAGCAGGTGCAACACCTTTTTGACATTTCACTGGATAAGACATTCTTGGAAAACCTTTCCCCCAAAAGCTTTTGGACATTCATCTTATAAATATTTCCAAACAGCTGTCAAACCCCCAAATTTAATTTATTCTAATCAAACAAAATGATGAAGAGGTCAATGCATTCATCTTCCAAGAGAGCTTGACTTTTTTAATTTTCTACAGGGTAAATTAAATATTCTTAATGTTTGTCCAAACAATACAGTAAAAACCAATCATGCACCCAAAATATCTCACTTATTTGGAGCTAGCCTTGGAGTGTATATAACTAAGGCCGGAAAATGAATCTCGAATTTAATTCCTACTCGTTCGATTAAAAGTTCGAATTCGAACTCAATTTAAAATATAAATAATTTAAATATGAACAAATTTTAAAATTTAATAAATTACTCGAATCTTTTTAAATTGTAATTTTCAATTGATAGTCAGATCATATTCGCTCAAAAACTTCAAACTGCTCGAGATCGATTCGAGATCTCGGAAGCGAAACGAGTATCGATCAAACTTTATTTTATACTCGATAAATTTTGTGAACCAAATCTGAACAACTCAATACTCGACTCGACTTAATTCATTTATACCCCTATATATAACTATTGTTTCCCCATGAGGATTCCTTGCTTCGAAGATGTTTTCATTTTTTATCTTTTCTTTTTAAATCTATGTTCCCCAAGTTGGATTTTTTATAATGAATTTATTTCCTAAAGAAATGGTTCTGATCAGGAGTTTATCAGTGACTGAAACAGGCTGATCACATGTATAACCAAATTAATCCATACAAAAACCAGATGTTGTAGAATAATGGAATGCTGCTACACCGCAGCCCATACTGGATGACTATTAAATCTTATATTGGTTTTTAGTTAATATAAATGACATGAATTGTTTTACATGTATGATCAAGATTTTACATTATTTTATGATGTCGATGAGATGTCAATTTCGGGTTTAAGCACTCATTATTATTATAATTAACTGTTGGTTTTGAAAATTAAGGAGGCGTACTTTTTAAAAGGAAGACTGGGATCAGGATCAACTTCATCAATGAACTTAAAAACTCTGATGCCCACAAAAATCCAAGATCCTCAAGTTCTCACCTTGGCTTGTCCAGATTCACATTATATATATATATATATATACACACACACATGTATTCATGGAATAAAGAGGAATATATGATTAAAAATTGGGATGTTTTGGGTTTGAATAAGTTTTTCTTAAAGAATATAGGCTACTCTAGTTTCAATGACATTTACTACTACTAGTTCGTATCTGAATGGATGGGGATGCAGTTAAGACTGTAGTAACAAACACATAATTTCCCAAAAAGAAATACTGCCCAAAGGAAACTTTTACCACTACCATGTAGTACTGTCCCAAAAAGTTGTTCCAATCAGAAGGAGAAAAAGAAGTAAACAAACCCATATTCCCCACAATGCCTTCTTTAGAATCTCCAAGTACTAGCACTTCTGGTCATTCATACCTTACCCTATATATCAAATCTGCTGCTGATTGATTTGCACTAACAACAATCAACATCAGTAGTACATCATGACTTTTTCCTCCTCAGTAGTAGTCTTGTTTTCATCAACAAAGAAATTGAGATTAGAATTTACACATGAGACATGATTAGTGCATATCAGCTGCTTAATCTCCTCAAGAGTACTATTACTGTAATCTAATGGAATTTGATCACCGCCATTGAACTCCCCAGGTATTTGTTTTTCTTGAGGAATAATATTATTAGTCCCATCAATAATATTTCCTCCTCCATTAGAGAAGAGCATGAACTGTTCATGATACTCAACTTGATCTTTGTTACTTCCATCAGAAGAATTACTGCAGCTACCACTAGCAGCTCCTCCAAACATGATGAGAGGAGATAAGCCTTTCTCTTGATATGAACTTTGGATGGGGCCCACAAATCCATCTTGGGTTTGGAGATGTAGAAGGTGGTTTGATGATGAGATGATATTATTTGACAAGGTTTCATAATTACCAGCTGTGAAAGTAGACCCGGCAGGAGTTACTAGGGTTGAGTAATTATAACTGTTGGTGGTATTGTTGCTAGTGCATTTGAATGTTAGTGATGATGATGGGGATTGTAGAAATGAAATTGATGATGATGATGGGTAAATATTGTTCGTACAAGACAGATAATTAGGAGGCCTAATTTTGTGATATTGAGATGAATTATAAGGATTGGGGAACATTGATGATGATGATGATCCCATGAGGATTTTCTTCTTGAGCTTTGTGTTCCAGTAGTTCTTGATATCATTGTCAGTCCTTCCTGGTAACTGAGCTGCTATAATTGACCACCTGCACTCAAATTTCAATTTGTTGATTTTTGGGTGAGAATAAGCTCCCATATATATAGTTATGAGCCAAAATAACTTAATAGTTTTTTGTTTGAAATTGAAAGAGAGTCTATATCCATAGAGATCTAAAGCTTGGTACATATGCATGCAAAGCATATATATATAAGCCACCACAACTAAAGTTATCAGATCTTCTTGGAGTATGCAACTTTCTTTGATCTTTTTATGCCCACTTTGCTAACTCCAATTTGAGATGGTACTAATGAATACCGATAGTGTATGGATCAGAAACAGAAAATTATGGGGAAATGAAAAACTCTGGAAAGAAAATTTATGAGAATGCATAATTATAATTATAGACATATAAAAGTATATACCTGCTCCCAATGTTAGCAAAGAGGGTGCATATAATTCTGTCTTCATCATCTGAGAATTCTCCATGTTTAATGTTGGGTCTCAGATAGTTGAGCCATCTTAATCTGCAGCTTTTCCCACATCTTCTAAGCCCTGATCATGAGGATCATAAATACATGTAATTAATACAAACAAGGAGTCATGTGAGATCAATACGAACAAACAAACAAAACAAGAAGATTAAAAATAAAACAATGACATAAACACAACAAAATTAAAATCATGGTGTTTAATTTGTTGGAAATTTTTCTCTTGATATAACTTTTAAAGTAAATAATTATTACCAGCC
Source organism: Panax notoginseng (assembly GCA_016801055.1). Taxonomy (NCBI): domain Eukaryota; kingdom Viridiplantae; phylum Streptophyta; class Magnoliopsida; order Apiales; family Araliaceae; genus Panax; species Panax notoginseng. The sequence continues at coordinate 168,724,926 of CM029021.1, forward strand.
TTTTGTGGTAGGGCAATCCAATTCCCTCCAGTCCCATGTTTCTCTATATACTCCTTTAGCTTTGCATCTTCTTCAGGTGACCATGGCCCTCTCTTTACATTTGCCTTGTCACAACAAGGAGCTCTTCCCATCTCTCTTAACTTCCTTTTCTCTTTTTTTTTTCTCTCTCTCTCTCTCTCTCCACTCAGAACTAGCTAGCAATTAGCAAAGGTTCTTGAAGGTGGGGGTTTTGTTTGTTTACAAGACTTTGGGGTTGTTCTTGACTGGAGTACTAGTATACAATATTTATGGAGAAACAAAAAAACAAAGTCAAAGGCCACACGGTCCCTTCTCTGTTTCTTCCTCTCTCTATATATCAAACATCGGAGTACGTTGTTCTATATAACCCTAGCTCTTTTACTGCATATTAGCTAAGACTACTCCCTCCTTCCCTCCTATCTGCAACAGAGACCTTTTCACTTATTGGTAAGAGAATCCAAAGTCTGCCCTAGTAATGGCATACAATTCATTTACTGAAAATGATATGATGGGGGCGTTCATTAATAATTACTTACTTTTCAGCTATAGGGCCGCCAAGTCAGACGTTTAAAGCACTATTGCTAATTTGGAGGCATACCAAATTTTGGTGTATATATATATATATATTTCCTACCCGTATTTACATGGAAGTGGTAGTATGAAATTTATTTTAGGGTAAGTTGGTCAATTGACCAATAAAATACTTACACGCAGGCGAGGTTCTATGTGTAAGTATGTTATTGACAAATTGACCAACTTATCAAAAAAATAATTTCATGCTAACCGGATTTCTCTTTTGAGTACATAATTAAAGGTATGATATTATGTCAAACATTAATTTTGATTCATGTTAGATCATTAAATTAATATTTGCCCCTTCTCACTATATATGTCGAGAGGTATTCAAACTTTTAGCTAGAAAAGCAAGTCTTAAACCATAAATCCACATGACGTTTTAACTATCTTCATATTTGGTTGATGCTTTAACAAATATATAGTAGTTTAATTTTCTTAAAGATGTTCTTATATTAATAACCAAAAATAATTATTAATTTATATCATAACAAAATTGTACGTACTCCTTTTGGTCTAAAATATAGAATCAATTTTGAAGACTTAAAAGGCAGATATTTTTATAATTTATTAAAATCCGTATGAATTATTTTATTTTAGACGATATAATTATTAAAATGGTAAACTATGTAAAAAAGTATTAACCTAATTAGAGTACAACGTGAATTACTAGTTAATATACTACAAATTTCTTAAGAAATAATGTTATTATCATATAATTTTTTTTTATATAATTCTCACACATATACACATGTATATTACGAATTCTATATATCAGACAGAGGCTCGTAATATACTTATGTGTATATGAAAATTACGTGACTATTTTTTAGGGGATATTAGGATCGTTGTTTCTTAAGCACCCCATATGATGGTCAAGTGACGACAGCAACCTTTCAAGTTCATTTAAAGGCATTTTTTTAATGATCATATATCATAAACCATGAACAGGATATTTTGATTTAATTCTAATGCTAATTCATATAAATATTTATTAATTAATTACCATTTGCCGCTTGCCATCAATCAATCAATCAATAAACGTTCCAATCCCTTTATTGGTCAAAATTAATAAAGCACATGCCGGCAGTATACTTTTAAGTTGGATTGGGCAGGGTCTGTTTTTATGGATTTCTCCCTCCCACCGGCCACGGGCGATGAGAGTTTCATTCAATCTTTTTTTTACATAGTAGTATTATACTACGTGTTAAATATGTTATTTAGAACATAATTAAAAATGATTTTAATTTTAAATTAATATTAATAAACGTGATGCATAAATATTTTATTTTCTTTGCTTTTAAATTAATGATATAGGTTTTTTAATCTTTTAAATTAATTTATGAAATTCGAATATTTAAAATTGGTATGAATTCATTTTTAATTTTGTAAGCAAAACATATGGTAGTAAGATTGAAGTCTGTTATAGTGGTTTGTATAAAAATTATTTTAATTTTAAAAATGAACTTAAAAAGATAAAATGAACAAAATAAGGCGTATCTAAAGATCGAATTATGTGTAAGAATAAGGCTTAAATATGATTTACTACTGTAAGACCCCAACTTTTATAAATAAAGATGAATTTTCTATAAATATCATTTTTGAATATTATGGAGTTAATTTGATATAATGTTATAGTTGTGGGTAATATTTATAAATTTTGCAAAGTACGCAAGTTGTTATATAATATTCGATTGGTCGGGAAATATTCGTTTTAGCAGGGAATATTCGTACAACGGCACAATCATTGGTGGACCCCACAACGGAATTATTGTCGGATTGAAAAAACGACAAAAATATTTTATTAAAAATAACGGCGGAAGTTTTACCATTGATACTGTTGAACTACTCGGTAGTAAAAATACAGTAATACGTGTGGTTGCATAGTAGCACACGGTATTGATTATTAATGCTTATGTGAGAAGTCACTCAGTTTGATTCAATTATTGTCAGTTAATAATATGAATTATTTAGCGATAATGACGTTTTGTTTTATTCGTATTATTAACGTAATAAAACAGAAACATCTTTTTATATAAAACAGAATACTTTATTAAAGTTATTCTATAAATATAATATATTATATTTTATTTAAAAGATTTTTCTTTAAATAAGTGTGACGCCCCCAAAATAGGTATACAACACCCATTCTGAGTCGCCAAATACATGGTACAGAAAGCAAACTACAACTTCAATAATACAATTGTCGTGCAAAATACGACAACACATACTGTGAGTTTAAATACAAATATTGTCTTCTAGACAATATCCACACTCAAATAAATCCTCATTACAATTATTCAAACACTATTTTACAAAAATAGTGAGGACTGCTAAAACATCTTTCTAGAACCATTACTCCATACCCCGACTAGATCCTTCTATGTTCTCACCTCCTGAGAAGAAAAATGGAACAAAAAGGAAAAGGGTGAGCTCAACTAGCCCAGTAAAGAATATTATGACTAAGATAATATACAACAAATTATCGTTAGTCTTCAACAGGGAAAAATCTGATAAAATATAATCGACAACAAGTTTTAGATCAACAACTGCAGCGGAAACAACAAACCATTAGAAGAGTCAAGTAGAGAAAGAATTCTACTATCTTCTAAGATTTAAAAGTCCATCATCAATATTTTATCCCTGTAACATCAATTAATAATCATCTTTAACCAAATATTCATCTTTGCACTACAGGCCAAAGATATTCATTTGTATCATCAGTCGGTCATGTTCATCTCAACACCTGTTCATCTTTGCACTACAGGCCAAAGATATTCATCAAGTAATTATACATCTTTGCACTACAGGCCAAAGATATTCATTTGTATCATCATTTAGGACTGAGGATGATGAAAAATATCTTAAAGAGAACGAATCCAATGAGACAGAAGGACAAATAGTAGGGATTCGTATAACAGTTTATCCAAGATCAATAATACTTCATAATAATCAATTGTGAAGCAGAATTCAAAAATAAAGATCAAAACATGGATACAATCAAAGATAGTAACCATAATAGACATCTTGGACAAAAAGGGAAAATTTTTTTTTCGGTGAATAGTGCCGTATTCGTGAATAGTGCCGTATACGTGAATAGTGCCGTATACGTGAATAGTAACCCCCGACACAAAAAGTTCCAAATTTGATAAAAACTCATATCAATATTTCAGCATAATGATATTGAAGAAAATAATATCATTAAAAGAAAAATAATATCCCTTACCTCAAAATATCAGTACTTCTGGTCAGAATACCGGTATAAGGCTGAAAGAAACTTGCTCTGATGAATAGAAACTCTCAAAGTATCTAAATACTCACAAAATACACTCAATAATCTAGAGAGAGAAAGAGAAAAACTTGTTTCTGGTGTAATTTTCAATTCTAACTTAGCCCTCTATTTATAGGAAAATTTTGGTAGGTTTGACCTGCAACCTGATGGCTTTACCTGCTACTATTCCCACCTACCACATTTGAAATATAATTCAGCACATTTCTTCACCAACCACAAGTGGGGCCCACCAATTCTAGAATTTTCCACCAAAATGATAAACTCCAAAAATTCAACAATTTCTGAACCAGTCATCTTGTAAAATTCATAATAAATCATACGTTCATTTTTAACGGTTCAAAATTTGTGGACATATACTCAACTTATATATGTATAACATATCCAAAAATTACCACGATCCAACGGTCGGATTAAAAATTATAACACCCGCAATATTTCTCAAAACCCCTGATTTGATTTTTTAATACCTCCATTCTGACAAAAATACTGATAAAACACCTCAACATTAACTCCTTCATTTTTAACCACAAAAATATATCCCTCATTTATATCCACATAAAATAAATATTTCCTTATCATATGAATCAATAATTAATTATTCACAAATAATATTACAGAATCACATTTATGACAACCAGGCCGTTCCCAGGAAAGAGGGGGCTTTCCAATAAGGATTTCTCCTTACTGGCGCGCAATTAGATGACCAAACCTCTCCTTAGACAGAACTTTCTAGACATTGCCAATAATGTTATCTAATAATATTATTCAAATAATATGAATTATTGATCTGATAAATGAAAATACTGTGCAGCAACAATTATTGAAACAACAATAATATAAAATATCAACGCAGCAATTATTGAATCAATAAAATAAAATATTGAATAATAACTACTGTAACAATTATTGAGTAGTGCCTTCTTACGTAAGAATCAATAATTGGTGCAATACCGTGTGCTACTGTATTTTAACCACCGGGTATTCCAAAGACTGCCTTCAAAACTCGGTACGGGCATTATGAATTCTTAGTAATGTCTTTTGGATTGACTAATGCTCCTGCTGCTTTCATGGATATGATGAACCGTGTATTCAAAGAATATTTGGATCAGTTCGTTGTTGTCTTTATTGATGACATCCTCATCTATTCCAAAAGCCGTGAAGATCATGAGCGCCATTTGAAGCTGGTACTACAAAGGCTTCGTGAAAACAAGCTATATGCCAAACTGAAGAAATGCGAGTTCTGGCTTGAGGAAGTAGCATTCCTTGGGCACGTGGTGTCAAAACATGGAGTATCTGTCGACCCGGCGAAGATTGAAGCCATACAAAGTTGGGAGCAACCGAAGTCGGTAACCGAAGTACGTAGCTTTCTGGGCTTAGCTGGTTATTATCGGAGATTTGTGGAAGGATTTTCTCGAATCGCTACTCCGTTAACTCAGCTGACTCGGAAAGATACAAAATTCGTATGGAGTGAGGAATGCGAGAAGAGTTTCCAAGAACTCAAGAGGAGACTCATTTCGGCACCTGTTTTGACAATACCATCTGGTTCGGATGGATTTGTTATCTACAGCGATGCTTCAGGCAAAGGGTTAGGATGTGTTCTCATGCAACATGGGAAAGTCATAGCCTATGCCTCACGACAACTCAAAGAATATGAGAGGAATTATCCTACTCATGATTTGGAGTTGGCAGCAGTCGTTTTTGCGTTGAAGATCTGGAGACACTACCTGTATGGGGAGAAAGTGGAGATCTATACAGATCATAAAAGCCTCAAATATTTCTTCACCAAAAGGAACTCAACATGCGGCAACGACGTTGGCTTGAGCTGTTGAAAGATTACGATCATACCATCCAATACCATCCTGGAAAAGCAAACGTAGTAGCTGACGCATTGAGTAGAAGATCATATGCGGGTACGAGTGCAATGTTTTTAACACAAAGGCCCATTTTGTATGACTTGCAAAGGATGGAGATAGAGATGAAGGCTCCAAGTACCCACATGATGATATCAAATATACGAGTAGAACCGACTTTAATCGATAAAGTTAAAGCTGCTCAAGCTACGGACATGGAGCTGATGCGTATGAAGAAGAAAGTGCAAGAAGGTGCTATTCCAGAAGCAAGAATCGATGAAGAAGGAATACTTCGAGTCAACTCCAGACTTTGTGTTCCTAACGATTTTGACTTAAAGCATAGAATAATGATGGAGGCACACAACACACCGTTTGTAATCCATCCTGGGAGTACCAAAATGTATCACGATCTTCGACATACATTTTGGTGGAGCAATATGAAAAGAGAGATCGCGGAGTTTATCTCGAGATGTTTAACTTGTCAACGTGTAAAAGCGGAGCATCAAGTACCAAAGGGTCCATTGCAACCACTTGAGATTCCGAAATGGAAGTGGGAACACATTACTATGGATTTTGTTACGGGTCTTCCCAAGGTTTCTCAAGGCATAGATGCGATTTGGGTTATTGTTGATAGATTAACCAAGTCCGCTCATTTCTTGCCGATACGTGAGACTTATTCCCTTGAACGTCTTGCTAGTATGTACGTGAACGAGATTGTGAGATTGCATGGCATGCCAGTATCCATAGTTTCGGATCGTGACCCAAGATTCACTTCACGATTTTGGGTTAGCTTGCAGAAAGCTATGGGCACGGATTTACGATTCAGTTCAGCATACCATCCTCAAACGGACGGACAATCAGAGAGGACTATTCAAACTCTTGAAGATCTATTAAGACTTTGTGTCTTAGATCTCAAAGGGAGTTGGGATAAGTACCTACCATTGGTGGAATTCTCCTACAACAACAGTTATCAGGCGAGCATAGGTATGGCTCCATTTGAGGCGTTGTATGGAAGAAAATGTCGTTCTCCAGTATGCTGGGACGAGGTGGGTGAAGCAACATTGTTGGGACCAGAGTTGGTACGCATTACTACAGAGAAGATCCAAACGATTCGACAACGTATACAAACGGCACAGGATCGACAAAAGAGTTATGCGGATCTTCATCGGAAGGACGTGGAATTTAATATTGGGGATCATGTATTGTTACGTGTTGCACCATGGAAGGGAGTTACAAGATTTGGGAAGAGAGGAAAGCTCAATCCAAGATTTGTTGGTCCATTTGAGATTCTTGAGCGAATAGGAAATGTGGCATATAGACTCGCATTACCTCCAAGCATGTCTCGTGTTCATAATATTTTTCACATATCTATGCTTCGTAAATATGTTAAAGACCCGAACCACATTATTGAGTTAGAACCAAACGAGATAGCTGAAGATTTAACGTACGAGGAGGTACCTGTTAAGATCTTGGATAGGAAAGAGCATGTCCTACGCACGAAGGTTATACCACAAGTTAAGGTTTTGTGGAGAAACCATGCTATTGAAGAAATGACCTGGGAGTTGGAATCAGAAATGAAAGCGAGGTATCCTCACCTTTTTGAAATATCAGGTACGTACGTCAATTTCGAGGACGAAATTTCATAAGGAGGGGAGGTTGTAAGACCCCAACTTATTAATAATAAAATCAAATTTTCTCTAAATATTATTGTGAATAATAAGGGGTTAATTTGATATAATACTTTGGTTATGGGTGAAATGTGCAAATTTTGCAAAATAAGCAAGTGGTTATAAAATATTTATTTTTGGTCGGTGAATATTCGGTTGGTCGTGGAATATTCTTGCTGTCGGGGAATATTCGTACGACGACGCAGCCTTGTGTGGGCCCCATAACGGAAAGCGATTGGATGAAGAAAACGACAAGTATAAGTTGTTTATAAATAACGGCGTAGTTGTTACCGTTAATACTGTTGAATACCCGGTGGTTAAAATACAGTAGTAGCACACGGTATTGCACCAATTATTGATTCTTACGTAAGAAGGCACTACTCAATAATTGTTACAGTAGTTATTATTCAATATTTTATTTTATTGATTCAATAATTGTTGCGTTGATATTTTATATTATTGTTGTTTCAATAATTGTTGCTGCACAGTATTTTCATTATCAGATCAATAATTCATATTATTTGAATAATATTATTAGATAACATTATTGGCAATGTCTAGAAAGTTCTGTCTAAGGAGAGGTTTGGTCATCTAATTGCGCGCCAGTAAGGAGAAATCCTTATTGGAAAGCCCCCTCTTTCCTGGGAACGGCCTGGTTGTCATAAATGTGATTCTGTAATATTATTTGTGAATAATTAATTATTGATTCATATGATAAGGAAATATTTATTTTATGTGGATATAAATGAGGGATATATTTTTGTGGTTAAAAATGAAGGAGTTAATGTTGAGGTGTTTTATCAGTATTTTTGTCAGAATGGAGGTATTAAAAATCAGGGTTTTTGAGATATTTTGCGGGGGTTATAATTTTTAATCCGACCGTTGGATCGTGGTAATTTTTGGATATGTTATACATATATAAGTTGAGTATATGTCCACAAATTTTGAACCGTTAAAAATGAACGTATGATTTATTACGAATTTTACATGATGACTGGTTCAGAAATTGTTGAATTTTCAGAGTTTATCATTTTGGTGGAAAATTCTAGAATTGGTGGGCCCCACTTGTGGTTGGTGAAGAAATGTGCTGAATTATATTTCAAATGTGGTAGGTGGGAATAGTAGCAGGTAAAGCCATCAGGTTGCAGGTCAAACCTACCAAAATTTTCCTATAAATAGAGGGCTAAGTTAGAATTGAAAATTACACCAGAAACAAGTTTTCTCTCTTTCTCTCTCTAGATTATTGAGTGTATTTTGTGAGTATTTAGATACTTTGAGAGTTTCTATTCATCAGAGCAAGTTTCTTTCAGCCTTATACCGGTATTCCGACCAGAAGTACTGATATTTTGAGGTAAGGGATATTATTTTCTTCTTAATGATATTATTTTCTTCAATATCATTATGCTGAAATATTGATATGAGTTTTTATCAAATTTGGAACTTTTTGTGTCGGGGGTTACTATTCACGTATACGGCACTATTCACGTATACGGCACTATTCACCGAAAAATAAAATTTTCCCTTTTTGTCCAAGATGTCTATTATGGTTACTATCTTTGATTGTATCCATGTTTTGATCTTTATTTTTGAATTCTGCTTCACAATTTATTATTATGAAGTATTATTGATCTTGGATAAACTGTTATACGAATCCCTACTATTTGTCCTTCTGTCTCACTGGATTCGTTCTCTTTAAGATATTTTTCATCATCCTCAGTCCTAAATGATGATATTACTGAATATCTTTGGCCTGTAGTGCAAAGATGTATAATTACTTGATGAATATCTTTGGCCTGTAGTGCAAAGATGAACAGGTGTTGAGATGAACATGACCGACTGATGATACAAATGAATATCTTTGGCCTGTAGTGCAAAGATGAATATTTGGTTAAAGATGATTATTAATTGATGTTACAGGGATAAAATATTGATGATGGACTTTTAAATCTTAGAAGATAGTAGAATTCTTTCTCTACTTGACTCTTCTAATGGTTTGCTGTTTCCGCTGCAGTTGTTGATCTAAAACTTGTTGTCGATTATTTTTATCAGATTTTTCCCTGTTGAAGACTAACGATAATTTGTTGTATATTATCTTAGTCATAATATTCTTTACTGGGCTAGTTGAGCTCACCCTTTTCCTTTTTGTTCCATTTTCTTCTCAGGAGGTGAGAACATAGCAGGATCTAGTCGGGGTATGGAATGATGGTTCTAGAAAGATGTATTAGCAGTCCTCACTATTTCTGTAAAATAGTGTTTGAATAATTGTAATGAGGATTTATTTGAGTGTGGATATTGTCTAGAAGACAATATTTGTATTTAAACTCACAGTATGTGTTGTCGTATTTTGCACGACAATTGTATTATTGAAGTTGTAGTTTGCTTTCTGTACCATATATTTGGCGACTCAGAATGGGTGTTGTATACCTATTCTGGGGGCGTCACAATTATTCTGTTGGAATAACCTGTCTGTGCGGTCTATCGCATGCTGGGTGATTTCTTTTGTTATTCCATTCTTTATTATACTCAGTTGGTTAAGTTTTGACTTCTATACTCCATGAAATTAGTGGAATATCCTTGATAATTGCGGTTCATCCAGTATCTTTTCATGAAAATATTCTTCTAAGTATTCTTGAATTTTACTCCACAAAGCAGTATCATGTTGACAATTTGGATGTTGTTAATTCTTGGGTAAATTAATTCTTGAACTTGTTTTATTGAATTCTTATATCATTGTCATCATCCTCATGTTTATAAAATATTGAAAGTCATCTGTGGCCTGTAGTGCATAGATGGACTTGGTATGATTATGACCAGGGATTATTCGGTATAACCATGACCGTAATGTTACAAATGATGTGGTAAAAGTCCTCATTGGCCCGTAGTGCATTGATGGACAGTTGTTGGCATGATCATGACCATTAATGAATACACGAATATCCTTGGCCGTAGTGCAGGGGTGATTCGATGATGTGGATTATTTTATTAAACTGAGTCCCAGCGATCACAATGTTGAAAAGCCTTTTAAATCATAAAAGATAGTAGAATTTATTTTTTACTTGACTCTTTTAATGGATTGCTTGTTCCGCTGCAGTTAAACTTGATGTCTATTATATTTTATCAGTTTAACATTGTTGAAGGCTAATGATAATTTATTCTGCATTATCTTAGTCATAATATTTCTTACTGGGCTAGTTGAGCTCACCCTTTCTTTCACTGTTCTCTTCAGAAAATGAGAACGTAGCTGGGGCAAGTCGGGGAACGGAGTGATGATCCGAATGATAGTATTAGTTAGTAGTCCTCACTATTCTATGTAATAGTGTGTTAATAAATATAATGAGGACTCCTTTTGAGTATGAATACTTTCTAGAAGATAATATTTGTATTCAAACTCACAGTTTATGTTTTGTCGTATTGTACACGACAGTTGTATTAATAAGTTGTATTTGTATTCTGTACTATGTATCTGACAACCCAAGATGGGTGATGTATACCTAATTTTGGGGCCGTCACAGTTGGTATCAGAGCTTAGGGATATGATCCCTGGCTAAGATGTGAAAATAGAACTAGGACGGGAGAGACGGAGAAATCCTTCGCTAGTATGACCTACCTAAGCTTATTTGCATGATATTTAATTGGTCGATCATAATATAAGGATAATATATGACATATCAATTAACTTTTATTTTGTGGCAGTATCTGAAAATGGCATCTGAGAATGTTGAGAATAGCAATGAAGCACAGGCGACTGTTGATTCACCACATATCAATAATCAGGATAATGTGCATCAGGGAGGTGACAATCCTCATGCAAACAACAACACTGACCAGATGATGAATGATGAAATGTTCAGAAACTTTATGCAGTTCATGCAACAGCAGGCGAGAGCGGCTCCTGTCCAAAATATAGGTGAAAACACTGAAAACTCTCGGACGGTCACCGTTAAACAGTTCAAGGAGCTGGGACCACCAGAGTTTAAGGGAGAGCCAAAATCACTTATAGCGAAAACATGAATAAAGCAGATTACCAAGATATTTGATGTCTTGGGATGCTCCGATGAGCAAAAGGTTCCCTTTGCCGCCTTTATGTTGCGAGGAGAGGCAAATTACTGGTGGAAATCGATTAAGCGTACTCAACCTGCCGCACTGAAGATGTCTTGGGAGAAGTTCCAAGAGCTGTTCAATGACAAATACTTTTCCGAAAGTGTTCGTCACATGAAGGAGGTGTAGTTCATCAAATTGGAGCAGAATAATATGACCGTGTCGCAGTATGAGGCTAAATTTATTGAGTTGTCCCGGTTTGCGTCCCACTTGGTGAATAATGAAGAGCGAATGACGCGAATATTTTTGCGAGGTTTGAAACCTGAGATACGTCAACATCTTATTTCTCATAAACTGTGTTTGTATTCAGATGTTGTGAATAGGGCTCAGTTAGTGGAGCGCGATAACGAGTCAACGCAACCAAAAGAGAGCAGTCGACAAAATAATAATACCAGTGAGAGCAGTCATCGAAGCGGTGACAACAAGCGTGGAGGGAATCAATAGGCCAGAAATGGTAACCACTTCGGTGGTAATCATGGCCAAAACAATAAGAATGGTCATTTCAAGAAGAGGATATTCAACAATGATGGAAAGACGTCAACACCAGCACCCGTTGTTAAGGAAGGAGAACGACCACCTATCATATGTTTCAAATGCGGAGGGGAGGGGCACATCAGTCCAAACTGCGCGATGCCGTCTAAAGCATGTTATAATTATGGAAGAGAAGGTCATTTAGCTCGATTTTGTCGTTTACCAAAAATAAGTTCAGTCAAGATGGAGACACCAAAGGCCGTCCCAGAAAAGTCAAAACCGGTAGTGCAAGGGAGAGCGTTTTTCATGACCTCCCAGAAAGCAAGGAACCCGAATGAGGTCATCACGGGTAAGCTTATCATAAATTCTAACGAAGTCTATACTTTATTTGATACCGGTTCTACCTATTCTTTTATTTCTCCTACTTGCGCTCATCGATTAAATTTGACTCCGGAGAAATTAGACTTTGATTTAATTGTTGAAACTCCATTGGGAGAAACCTTCATTACATCCATGGTTTATAAGTCTTGTTTGGTTCAAATTGGTACCCACACATTACTTGTCGATCTGATTTTATTAAAAATACTTGCATTTGACGTGATTCTAGGGATTGATTGGTTAACTACTCATCATGCAAAAATTTATTATTTTCGTAAGGTTGTTAGCTTTCATATTCCTAATCGACCTATTATGCGAATTCAAGCAACCAAACCATTAAAATCAATCCCTGTCATCTCAAGCCATAAAGCTATTCGTTTATTGAAAAACGGATGTCAAGCTTTCTTAGCTCATGTCACGGATCTAAACAAAAATACGTCAGTTTTGAATGATATTTCTATTGTTAATAAATTCCTTGACGTATTCCCTGAAGAACTTCCTGGCCTACCCCCAGAGCGTGAAATTAAATTTTTTATCGACCTTGAACCCGGTACAAAACCTATTTTTAAAGCCCCATACCGAATGACTCCTATTGAACTTCAGGAGTTAAAGATCCAACTGCAGGAATTGTTAGACATTGGCTTTATTCGTCCTAGTACTTCTCATTGGGGTGCTCCTGTGCTATTCGTGAAGAAGAAAGATGGAAGTATGCGACTTTGTATTGATTATCGGGAGTTGAATCATGTCACCATCAAAAACAGGTACCCATTGCCACGTATTGATGACCTGTTTGACCAGTTGCAAGGAGCACAATTCTTTTCAAAGATCGATCTTCGTTCTGGATATCATCAGCTGAAGGTTAGAACTGAGGATATTCCAAAGACGGCTTTCAGAACTCGGTACGGGTATTATGAATTCCTAGTCATGTTCTTTGGATTGACTAATGCTCCTGCTGCCTTCATGGATATGATGAACCGGGTATTCAAGGAATATTTGGATCACTTTGTGGTCGTCTTTATTGATGACATCCTTATTTATTCTAAATGCCGTGAAGATCATGAGCAACACTTGATGCTGGTACTCCAAAGGCTTCGTGAATACAAGTTTTATGTCAAGTTGAAGAAATGCGAGTTCTGGCTGGAGGAGGAGGTAGCATTTCTTGGGCGTAGTATGAAGTCGTGGAATATCGGTTGGGCACGTAACATTTCTTGGGCACGTGATAATAATTATTTTATTAAAAAAAAACCAACCAACTGCGTTTTTTTTAAAAATAAAGCAACTGCGTTTTTATTTTTATTATTTTTAATAATTATTTTTATTAAGAATAATAATTATTTTATTAAAAAAAAACCAACCAACTGCTTTTTTTTTAAAATAAAGCAACAGCGTTTTTTTTAGTTGCTTAATTATTATTTTTTTTACTAAAAAAAACTGCACTTTTATTTTTATTTTTTATTATCATTAATATTTAAACACAATTTTTTTTATATAAAAAAAATTAAAAAAACGCAATTTTTTTAATAAAAATAATTAATTTTAATAAAAATAATTATTATATTATTTATATAATAATTTATATTATTATATAACTATAAATAAATAATTATACAACTAATTTATATTATTTGTGTAATTTTTAGTTGCTTTATTTCTTATTTTACCTTTTTGTCCTTTGATCTCATTAAAAATATATAATGTTTTTACACATAAGCACTCCTGCTGCGTATTAGGATGCCACGTCAGCAATTTCTGACGTGGCAGACCCAATTGAATGAAATCGAAAAAAATTGATAGTTCAATCACCTAATTGACAAAATTGAAAGGTGGATCGCCGAAGTGGAATATGACCATAATTTAGGATAGTAAATTATATTTAAGCCTAAGAATAAAGATAAAAATATAAAAAAATCAAATGAAACTCTCAAGTTTCTAAATCGATCGAGTGGTTACAAATAAATGTTTGATTTGACACTAAAGAACACGAGACTACTATTGTTTAATAGTTGCTTAATTAACTACCCTGTATTTGGACGCAATACGTACAATGCATTAATTATTGTCATCTCAATTTAAGAAAATAAAAGAGTTGCAGGCAAAAAAAAGGAAAGAAAACATGTTAGATGAGTCGATAGAGACTGTTAGTAATAATTTAATTGCTCCACTAGCTAGGGACCATTTGATCGATTTGAATATGGTGTAAAATTAATTTAAATATTATGAATAAAAAGTCATTAAGAGCTTGATTGATACGCTAAGGATTCGCATATTTGCCAGCTTATAGACTTATAGCAAGGTTTATTATTGTCCAACCAAAGATGGTCATGGTGGAGTACGTAGAAGATTAATTTTGACATTAAGTTAAGGAGAGTGATATTAAGATGGATGGTGGGATAAATTTTATTTTTTGGACAAATTTACCGTTAGGAAAATATTATTTTTATATGTGTTTTTAATATTTTTATGTGAATTTCTTTTAACACATAATAATATTAAAAATACATGTACAAATATTAATAAGAATAAGATAGATGACACCGAAACCAAAAGTAACCAAGATCCCCAAAATCTTGCTATATAATTCCGCCCAAAAACAGTGGAGCCATTTGCCATAGAAGAGAGCACTATTAATTGTTGCCATATTACCAGAGCAAGAGCATTACTATTAATTAATCATCATCCACTACATTAATTCATATATCTATCTATCATTAATTCGTAACATGCATGCATGCTCACTTAATTCTCCAGGTGTATCAGCAGTAGGATTCTTGAGAAAATCTGTCAGGATCCTGCGTCGTTGCTCCTTCATCATCCCAGCCTCTATATATATATATATATATATAGCCCCCGGAATGGGACCCCAATCTTAAGATTGAAAAATAAAATGAATACATATTAAAAGAAACAAGGATCTGACACGGGTATTCCCTGTCCTTAAGCATTTATTGTCCCTTACTACTAAGGTTTATTAAAGGCTACTAGCAATTCACCTCCAGGATATATGTCAAGTCTGTACTAGTTCTTAGCAATAACAACTCACTTTGAACCTCAATATATGCTACTGTGTAAAGATAATAGAAAGAAGAAGATGAATAGCAACTCACTTTGAACATCAATATATGCTACTGTGTAAAGATGATAGAAAGACTATTCAGTTTCATAACTGAAATGTGAGTAAAGAATCATTTACAAAATAAATGATATAATAATCACATCACATATCAGTTTTGCATCCCATAATGATTAAACAAAAAACTGTTTAACCATTAATGAAGTTTATTAATTTTGGTTCAATGCCAAAAAGTGTAAAGTGTGCCTAAAGCACCAATGCGACTTTGTGACCCGAATCTGCACCATGGTTCGCGGGACGTGGGCGGGTGGTGCTTTGCACCACGTCATTGTGACCAACTCCAAGCCTTTCCTTTAGTACCACTAGTGAATTAAACTATTCCACATATACTTATAAAGTATTAAATAGTTTTATTCCTACTCAATGTGAAACTTAAAGAAAATAATTTTTTAAACAACAATGAACATTTTCATATTCTCCACTTTGGATATAATTAAAACACAATATATAATTTCTACTTGAATCATATATTGCTCTCTATTAATCTCCTTATAATAGGACTATCAAATGCACTTTTAATTTAATATAAATTCAATCAATTAATGGGTCTAAATTAATTTTCAAATTAATTAAAACTCGCGTAAGAAAAGGTGCATTAACACATGGTTCCATGGTTTGTAGAGCTAATGGATTTTGGGCGTTTTTGTAGGCTACAATACAATGCCGATGCGATTCAAAGAAAGAATAACTTCTAAAGAGTAGAGAAAATGCATAAATAACTAAGGGCAAAAAGGTCAAAAAATTTAAAATCAATTGTCTAAGTTAAATATTAAATTACCAAAATTAATTAAACCTTGTTGTAAAATAATACTAACTATTAAGTGATAATTAGGGGGAAGAGAGAGAACATTCTTATTTCATATAAGTTGTAGTTGTATTTGTATTTATCTCATTCTCTTTACAATACATCTATTTATAATATTATTACAATAAAGATGAGATGAATAAATCTAGACATCCATATATTATAATTTTATAACAAACCTATTATTGTAACAATTCACAATATTTTAAAGTTTAACGCACTGAAAAATATCCAGTAATAATGGTTAGCTTTTACTCAAAAGTTTTTCCCAAAATTAGCGGAATTTTAGACTCAGAATTCATGCATAAATTTGTCATTTTATTATATTAGTTTATTTAATTGATATGTTTTATTTTATTTTATAACGATTTAATAATTTATTACAATAAAGTCAATGTCTTGGTAAAACAATCTTGGTATACAAGTAAAATCTAATGAAAAAAGAAAAATCTATCTAAAAAATTGTGACGCCCCCAAAATTAGGTATACATCACCATCTTGGGTCGTCAGATACATAGTACAGAATACAAATACAACTTACTAATACAACTGTCGTGTACAATACGACAAAACATAAACTGTGAGTTTGAATACAAATATTATCTTTAGAGAGTATTCATTCTCAAAAGAGTCCTCGTTACATTTATAAACACCATTACATCGAATAGTGAGGACTACTAATTAATACTATCATTCGGACCATCACTCCGTTCCCCGACTTGCCCCAGCTACGTTCTCATTTCCTGAAGAGAACAGTGAAAGAAAGGGTGAGCTCAACTAGCCCAGTAAAAAATATTATGACAAGATAATGCAGAATAAATTATCATTAGCCTTCAACAATGTTAAACTGATAAAATATAATAGACATCAAGTTTAACTGCAGCGGAACAAGCAATCCATTAAAAGAGTCAAGTAGAAAATAAACTCTACTATTTTTTATGATTTAAAAGATTTTCCAACACTGTGATCGTTGAGACTCAGCTTAATAAAATAATCCACATTGTAACGACCCCAAAATAGATCCATTCCATCCAACCTATTCTGAGTCGCCAAATACATGGTACAGAAAACATATATAACTTTATTACAACAATTGTCGTGCAAAATACAACAACACATATGCTGTGAGTTTGGATACAAATATATACCAAATATGACTCATGTTCCAACCGTAGACATCACTCATAATGACACCTTACATAAAGGTATAGTAAAAATTGTTTTAGAAATTAGAATATTTGGGAAGTGCTCAAGGAAACCTTCGTACATGGGAGGCCATGCGTCTAGGTTAAGATAGATATCATATGGCCACAGAATTATCTTGGTTTACCCAATAGACCCCAAAGAAAAACGAGAAGATTACTATCATATTCTTCCCAATGGTGAGTCTTCTCTTGACATATCATTATCTCTACTGTCTCTAATGAGAATTATACTTTAAACAAACACCAAGATTATATAGGTAGTGCTCGTATATATACTCAGCAAGTGGATGAGCACATCCCTGTCTTATGATGACACGAGGTTGTATGTCGTTAGACATCTTGTATGATAGTGGCAAACCACCTTCCAACGTTGGGTACACCTTACCTATTGGATTCACCAAATATAATTACTAAATGAACTTTTCTATACTGCTTCGGGAGAACATCCACAGCTAGAGACCACCGTTCTATTTCCCCGTTACCCTCGCTCTCGACCCAGCTACACTCTTATTACCTGAAAGGAATTGTGAAGCAAAAGGGTGAGCACAACTAGCTCAGTTAAAGAATATCATGACTAAAGATAATTAAATTATCAATAGCCTTCATCAATAATAAATCAGAGATTTAGAACATATGGTAAATGATAAAAATTTCAACCATAGTTGCAGCGGAACGAGCAATCCATTAGAAGAGTCAAATAGACTATAAAGTCTATTATCTTCTCCATGTTAAAAATCCATCAACAATGTTTTATCCCTGTAACATCAATACAATTCTGGTCCACAATCATATGAATAACTCATAATCATAACTGTAGTTCTAAATTCTCTTCTCATCCAGGACGAAGATAATTTTTATCACCTATCTTTACCTGAAACATCAAAGATCATGGTTACACAAATCACATTTCTGTTCATAATCATACTAATAACTTCATCTTTGCACTACGGGCCCAAAGATATTCATCAACAAGTCATCTTTGCACTACAGGCCAAAGATATTCGTCAACAGTTCATCTTTGCATTACTGGCCAAAGATATTCAACAACAGGTCATCTTTGCACTACGGCCAAAGATATTCATCAAAAGACCATCTTTGCACTACAGGCCAAAGATATTCATCTACAATTCATCTTTGCACTACAGGCCAAGATATTCCTCAACAATCATATTTGCACTACATGCCAAATACATTAATACCTCAAAGAATATTTTAATCATTTAAGAATTTATATAAACAATAATTATAACCATGTTGATCATTTCACTTTGCACTTAAGCTAAAGATATTCAATTATAAATTCAATGGTCATGATCATACCAGTCAACAATTCAACTTTGCACTACTGGCCAAAGAGAACCCATAGTCATGATCATACCAAAAATCTACCCATCTTTACACTCAAGTCAAAGAGAAATATTCATCATTAGGGTTTAAAAATGTTATATATGATAATAAATTAATATAATCAACATATAGATTTAATCTCAAGAGTAATATTCATAAATCAACTATAATTTGGTTAGAAAAAGAAACCAATTTTGTCGTGAATAGTAACTCGTGAATAGTAACTCGTGAATAGTAACCCGACTCAAAAAGAAGTAGAAATTCCACAAATAAAATCTATTACCAATATTTCGGTATAATGATATTGAAAGAATAACATTTCTTAAGCTTATAAACAATTTATTTAAATTATTTACACTTTACTAATTAATGCATTTAATCATCATTAAAATGTCACTCTTAAGATTTCATCATCAATAACCAAAACCCTCATCAAAAATCTGCATATACCTCATATAAGATTTTCAAGCCATAAAACTATTTTCAAATTTTCTTACTTCACATAACATATTTAATTCATTTATTCATGACGAATCTATTTTCATGAAAAATACCAAATCAGTTCCAAAAATATTTCTTTTCTGAGATTTAGCAGAATATAGTCTCATATTGCACATATATTTTTCTCAGAATTTTTAAAATTCATTTACTATTTTTCATATGGCCAAAATCGCCGAATATTTAGACATTTATCATAAATTGTACTTTTATCCAAAAATTCCGAAATTCACAGAGTACACTCCTATCATATACATGTACTCCCAATAAAAATTTTTATCAATGTTGGAGTTAACCACAAGAAGTTATAAGCGGTTACTTTTAAAATAGTCTTTTCTCATAAAATTCATAACTCTTAATCTATAAATCCAAAAATCACTATTTTTGGACACAATCAAGAAAACTCATCAAAATATCATTTCAAATTTTTCCAGAATTTTTTAAGGTCAGAAAAATTACGAACTGAAAAACATAACAACCCTTAAATCCCTTACTATCCCTTACTATCCCTTACAATCCCTTACAATCCCTTACCTCAAAAGAGCAGTACTTCTGATCGGTATAAGGCTGAAGGAAACTTGCATTGATAAATAGCAACTCACCAAGTATCTAAATACTCACAAAATACACTCAACAATCTAGAGAGAGAAAGAGAGAAAGCTTATTTTTCTGGTGTGATTTTCAATTTTAACTTAGCCCTCTATTTATAGGAAATTTTTGGTAGGTTTGACCTGCAACCTGATGGCTTGACCTGCTACTATTCCCACCCACCACATTTGAAATATAATTCAGCACATTTCTTCATCAACCACAAGTGGGGCCCACCAATTCTAGAATTTTCCACCAAAAATGATTTATAACCTGATTTCCGAATCAGCCACCTCTTAAAATTCATAACAAATCACGTTCATTTTTAACGGTTCAAATTTATGGACATATACTCAACTTATATATGTATAAACATATCCAAAAATTACCACGTTCCAACGGTCAGATTAAAAATTATAACCCCCGCAAAATATCTCAAAACCCTGATTTTTTAATACCTCCATTCCGACAAAAATACTGCTAAAAACCTCAACATTAACTCCTTCATTTTTAACCACAAAAATATATCCCTCATTTATATCCACATAATATAAATATTTCCTTATCATATGAATCAATAATTAATTATTCACAAATAATATTACAGAATCACATTTATGACAACCAGGCGTTCCAGAAAGAGGGGGCTTTCCAATAAGAATTTCTCCTTACTGCGCGCAATTAGATGACCAAACCTCTCCTTAGACAGAACTTTCTAGACATTGACAATAATGTTATCTAATAATATTATTCAAATAATATGAATTATTGATCTGATAAAGAAAAATACTGTGCAGCAACAATTATTGAAACAACAATAATATAAAATATCAACGCAACAATTATTGAATCAATAAAATAAAATATTAAACAGTAACTACTGTAACAATTATTGAGTAGTGCCTTCTTACGTAAGAAATCAATAATTTCAAAAAATACTATGCAATACCGTGTGCTACTGTGTAATACGCGTATTACTGTATTTTAACCCACGGTATTCCAACAGTGTTAACGGTAACGACTACGCCGTTATTTGTAAAAAACTCAAATTTGTCGTTTTCCTTCACCCGACAGTTATTCGTTATGGGGCCCACAAATAGCTGCGCGTCGTACGAATATTCTCCGACAGAAAGAATATTCCACGACCAAACGAATATCCCCGACAACAATGATTATTTATAACCACTTGCTTATTTTGAAAAAATTCATATTTCACCCATAACATTAAACTTTTATCTATTTAACTATTTACTGAATAGTAATTATAAGAAAAATTGCACATATTTTATTTCATTAAAATTCGGGGTCTTACACACATCATCGAATCACCCTGCTCTACGGCCAAGGATATTCGTATATTCATTAATGGTCGTGATCATGCCAACAACTGTCCATCAATGCACTACGGGCCAATGAGGACTTTTACCACATCATTCGTAACATTACTGTCATGATTACACCGAATAATCCCTGGTCATAACCATACCAAGTCCATCTATGCACTACAGGCCACAGATGCCTTCAACAGAATATAAACCATGAGGATGATGACAATGATATAAGAATTCAATAAAACAAGTTCAAGAATTAATTTATCCAAGAATTAACAACGTCCAAATTGTCAACATGATACTGCTTTGTGGAGTAAAATTCAAGAATGATCAGGAGAATATTTTCATGAATAGATACTAGATGAAGCGCAAATGTCAAGGATATTCCACAAATTTCATGGAGTATAGAAGTCAAAACTTAACCAACTGAGTATAATAAAGAATGGAATAGCAAAAGAAATCACCATGCATGCGATAGACCGCACAGACAGGTTATTCCAACAGAATAATAAATAATGGAACCAGGTCCGGCGTAAACGCACAGACAGGATATTCGACAGAATAATAAATAATGGAACCAGGTCCGGCGTAAAAGCACAGACGGGATATTCCGACAGAATAATAAATAATGGAACCAGGTCCGGTGTAAAACACACAGACAGGATGTTCCAACAGAATAATAACAAGACGGAACAGGTCCGGTGTAAAACACACAGACAGGATGTTCCAACAGAATAATAATAAAAACGGAACCAAGTCCGGTGTAAAACACACAGACAGGATGTTCCAACAGAATACTAATAAAAATGGAACTAGGTCCGGTGTGTAAAACACACAGACAGGATGTTCCAACAGAATAATAGGAGAATGTCACCAAGTATAGGGTAGACCGCGTATACAGGTTATTCCAACAGAATAATAAGAAATAGAATAACAACAGTTATCTTCATGATATAAGAAAGAATAACAACCCTTACCGTTTTAAAGAAGGGCTGAAATAAGGAAAGTAGTTAAGTAGCAGAATATTCTTCTTCTCTCTCTCTATAGTTTCTCTCTATAGTTTCTCTTTCTAGAGTTCAGTGAATTCGTAAGAAATAATGAAGGAATGAGCTGCTATTTATAGAAAAATAGAATGCATAGTAACTAATCCATGAACGGTCCAGATTGATTACTTTAATCTGACGGTCCATATTTAAAGAAAAATAAATATAATATATTCTATTTATAGAATAACTTTAATAAAGTATTCTGTTTTATTACGTTAATAATACGAATAAACAACAAACGTCATTATCGCTAATAATTCATATTATTAACTGACAATAATTGAATCAAAGGAGTAACTTCTCACATAAACATTAATAATCAATACCGTGTGCTACTATGCAACACACGTATTACTGTACTTTTACTAACGAGTAGTTCAACAGTAACAATGGTAAACTTCCGCGTTATTTTTAATAAACTATTTTTGTCGTTTTCTCAATCCGACAATAATTTCGTTGTGGGGTCCACCAATGATTGTGCCGTCGTACGAATATTCCCCGACAAAAAGAATATTCCCCGACCAACGAATATTTTAAAAACTTACTTACTTTGCAAAATTTATAAATATTACACACAACTATAACATTATATCAAATTAACTCCATAATATTTAAAAATGATATTTATAGAAAATTCATCTTTATTTATAAAAGTTGGGGTCTTACAAAAATCTCTTTGATAAGTTGACTGTCAGCATGAGTTGAATCAATATGTAAAAGAATTAAATCCTTACTTCTATAAAATAGGGAGTACTGTCGAGATATGTTAGGGGGAGGGATTAGATTGGTATGTATTTTTTATGTATTAGTTTAGGTTAGGAGTATGAGCAGATAAAATTACGTATTCATTGTACGCTCATTCGAGGATCGTTAATTATAAAATGAGTCTTTCTTTCTTTATTATTATTATTATTATATTATTATTATTATTATTATTATTATTATTATTATTATTATTATTATTATAATGAAGATGAAATTAAATAATTATCATGACAATATTTTATATATATTATATTATTTTTGCTTTTATATTTAATTGATTTCGCCTTCATGCATGTTTTATTATTGAAATACATTCGTTTTATATTTCTTATATGATTTTAAATTAATTAAGAGGTTTTGATAGATTATTGTTAAGATATGAGTTTTTTATAATCCATTCTCGCTCAAGAAAATTTTATGGAGTTAATTGTTTAAATTTTCGTAATCTATGTTTGCCCACGTTAATTGTAAGACCCCGAATTTTATGAATAAAGTATTCAATTTTTCTTATAATTACAATTCAGTAAATGATTAATTGATAAAAGGTTAAAGTTAAGGGTAATATATGAAAATTTTCAAAATACGCAAGTGGTTATAAAATACTCATTGTTATCGGAAAAAATATTCGTTTGTTCGTAGAATATTCTTGCTGTCGAGGAATATTCGTACGACAGCGCAGTCATTTGTGGGTCCCATAACAGAATAACTATCGGATGAAGAAAACGATAAATTTGAGTTTTTATAAGTAACAGCGTAATGGTTACCGTTAACATGTTGGGAATACCCGGTGGTTAAAATACAGTAATACGCGTTATTGCACAGTAGCACACGGTATTGCACACTATTTTTAAAATTATTGATTCTTACGTAAGAAGACACTACTCAATAATTGTTACAGTAATTA